>BQNB010020676.1:0-65191 GCA_026074375.1 Tanacetum coccineum | reverse complement strand
GAGGCCTTAAAGACGGCCTAAAGGCTGCTAGAATGATTAGGGTTCGTCTCCCAAAAGTTATACAAAGTTACACACTCAAAACCCTAAAATCGGTTTTGTATATATAAGAAAAGCGTCGCGACGGCATCAAGTAGTGGTCGCGACGCCGTCACGATGTCGCATCTTCTAGATTTGATTTAAGTCGGTTGCGTCCTAACGCCGTCATCAAATCCTCGACGCCGTCACTAGAAAGATCACGACGGCGTCGCTTTATGCCTGCGACGCCGTCTCCACGCTCTGTATGCACAATTCTTCAAGATAAATGGTGTAGAGTCGTAGTCTTGTCCGTTTCTTCTCAAAATGAGCCCAAGTCACTTGTATCTCCTCTAAATGCCATCCAGGTGCTAAAAACCTAAAAACAAACGATTAAGCACATAATCTGGGCATATTTGCATGATTTAAGGGGTTAAATGACCCCGAAATAGTGTAAAAAATGACACCTCATCAAATACCTCTATACTTGGGATTTGCTTGTATTCAAGCAGATGGGCCTTTCTACCTAGACAATAGTAATATAGGGGCATTTAACCTACTCTTTAAAAGCAGTTTACGACACAACCTTCTAGACCTCGTAATTAAAAGCACAGAAAGTATATACTAGCACCTCACATAAGTGTTTGGGATTCTCTCTTTCTCTCGGGTGTATAATAAATTATAAAAACTATGGGAAACGGGAAATTAACACTCATTACCTGTCATAGCATATAAATTACCATAGGCTTAGTAAAGGACCAAACCTCCACCGCTAGGCGCAAGTATTAATCATTACTATCAAAGAGGTCTTTTAAAGAGTTGTGATGTATAGGTGTAAGATCACATTAATGGAAACGGAAATGGATGGGATACATTTAGGGAGTGACTTTTGGGTGAATTTGGGGTGAAAGGGTTAGTGATGTGTCGTCTTGTAGGTTGTTATTTATTATCAAGTTTTATTATTTATTTTATGCCGACTATACCTAAAAACAGCACTCTAACGGGAAGTGTACCCGATCAGATGTAGCTTCGTGGTAAGTAGGGTGTCGATCACTGAGAGTGGAAGTTAACTCTTAATTCTCCCAGTATTTTATTTACCTAGGTTTAGTACTAATCTAACCTAATCATTCTAATTAAATCTAATTAAACCTAAACTAACACAAAGAGGGGTTTTCAGCCTGAGAGACTGGCATGAGTTTAGTTCTAATTATCCTAAGGTGATGACAAATAACACACACAAATGATTAACAAAAGATTGGGAAGCAGTCAAATCTGAGGAAAACGTATTAGCTAGTTTAATCTAATAATATGCCTTGATTGTCTATTCATGCAATGATTGTATTAATTCGTTGGTGGTATATCATTCCAAAGTTAGGTGGATCTTCTCCCTAGACTCGAGGTTTGTCGCTAGTTAATCCTGTCACAATTAACCTAAACCCGCATAAAGCTCACACCGTTGATTATAATCTATCTAGGAAACTATATTGGTGGTTATATTGAATCCTAGCTCATGAAGGCTTTACCAACTTATTGCTTAATGGAAATTTATATACTAGTAGTCCACACCCACTTAACTACCTATGGAAATAGGACGTTATGTGTAATCCTAAGTCACCGGCTTAGTCTACTTATCCACTTAACCATAGATCGAAACAGGGTTGTCTATTGGTGATCCTATTATTCTAGCTATATGAATAAGCGTTATATGTTTCTATCCCCGACTCTTAGCCTACGCCCAAACAACACCGAAGTTGCAGCACATTAAATATGTAGGACTAGACCCAGTTGAATGATAGGGAAAACATATAATTAAGCACATAAACGGGTATGAAGTGATAAACATAATCAACATGCAACGAATAAAGAACAATCGATATAAAGACAAATCAAAACATTATATTATCATAAACATGGCTAATACCTAAAGGTATTAGCCGATAGTCATTGTAACAATACATGAAATCATAGATGAACGATTAAACATAATGCTAACCGAACGCGTATAGTGGAGTGTAGAGATTACAAGAGTTTTCCCATTGATCGGACCACTTTTTAGGACCTTCTTGGCTTGATAAAGCTTCTGAAAGTCGGACTTGGTGGCTAAAAGCATACCCTAAATCTTATTTAGGGTTTGGTATTCATAGACTCTGAAAATTGGCCGATACGGCATATTGGAACTCAATACGTCGTATCAGGCTTGCTTGGCGTAGGCTCCACGAATAAAATATTCCAGAATTTTCTTGAGCTGGCTTGGATACGCCATATAAAATGTTGGATACGCCATATCCATGGATATGCCATATCTATTTTTGTATACGGCGTATTGACCAATAGGCCATATCCGTTTTCTTGGATACGGAGTATTGACTGAAAATGTGTTTTTCTTGATTTTTGACCAAAGTATCATATACGACATATCAATGGCGTATTCTTCAAAGTCAGGCAATGGTCTTGAGTTCTCCAAAGTCTTTAGATACGACGTATGCTTCTAGAATGATACGGCGTATTGATGTCAGAATCCGTGACTTCCTCAAACTCTTCGTTTATGCTTCAAAACACGTTATTTTCTCCGTCTTTTGTCAAATGCTTGATAATTACTACAATTATAAACTTTAAGCAATTAAGTAAAGATTCTTACAATAATTATATAAAAGTAGGCAAAACAAATGGGATAAATGATATAATAAAGTGACGTTATTTGATGTCATCAAATATCCCCC
Organism: Tanacetum coccineum; assembly: GCA_026074375.1. Lineage (NCBI taxonomy): Eukaryota > Viridiplantae > Streptophyta > Magnoliopsida > Asterales > Asteraceae > Tanacetum > Tanacetum coccineum. Next base: position 62,459 of record BQNB010020676.1, on the reverse strand, counting down.
TACTTGAATCCTACTTGTCCTCAAGTAGACCTTAGAAAAAGTTTTAGTTCATGAAAATGTGTCCCAACCGAAGTTAAGGATTTTATGTTTAAGCATCATATCGTCCTAATCACTTGTACATGACCAAGCTCCTCACGAAATATGGAAATGAAAACACTCATATCACTCAACTAATCTAGGGTGCAACATTTAAGTAGTACGCTCAATTGCTCGGTCGTGATTAGTTTCGTATCATAAGCTTGGCAAGGATACACATCTCCACCGCTAAAGCTAAGGAAGAACAAGTCAAAAGCTAAATTGGGTTAAGAAGGCTTACGGTTTAATCATTTAACAATCTTTCACCATAAGTACCACACCAACAAGGCAGCTGTATCGTATATACATGGCCATAACGAAGGAATAGACATATACAATCCGAACACATCCCTGTTCGTGTTTAACCAGCGGTTAGGATGAAGAATGATATAGGGTAGGGAGCTTCTAACTTTCACCAAAAGTCATCATCCAACAAGGCAGCTGAGACATGCATACATGGCCATAACGACGGAATAGACATGCATGCTCGAACACATCCTCGTTCGAGTAGATACTAAGGCTAGTTGCTAGGAAAGGGAATTAAAATGGGTGTTAAATAAAATTTACAAAACAAATATATTAAGCCGACAAATAAGGTACGGTTGCTAGTAACTTTCCCCCGACCGTTCCATGACAAAGACTCGAACATATAGACAGACGCCTTGATCACAGAAATGACAAAGACAACCTAAGTTGGCGTTCCCATAACGGTCAACTTCCCTTACATCCCGCTCTTTACATACTTTTACATAAGTGGTGATATCGGCCACTTTTTACAAAACTTTACATCGTTGATTTTTTGTAACGTATCAACTAGTAATTCGGATCCATTAAATGTATTGATTCTGTTATAGACTTCTTTTGAACCGACTATTTTTCTTCCTTCTCTTTTTTGTGCTTTTTCTCTTTTTCCATTTTATTTATCTTTTTCTCTTTTTCCATTTTTTTTAATAATACATGATATACCTCGGTTTGATTCCGCCGTCTTCACTTTCATAATTTGTCCGGAAAGTCTTTCCTTGTAATACTTTTTCTTCGGACATAATTCATATTTACGAAAGTAGCAAAACTTACGAGCTACATAACTTTCCCATTGCATTGTGCAATTTCCCGACCATTACAGAGATAAAAAAAATTCACTTTGACACAGGAAATACAAAACTTTACACGAAAGCGACTAGCAACATAGAGAAATAGGTTTAATCTACACGGTAGGCTAAGGTGCAAAGGTGTAACGAAACATATAATATGGTGTACAAAAAGAAAAGAATGGCTCAACAAGTTGTTCTAGGGGATTTTACTCTAAAAATGATAGTAATCAAGGGTTACACGGGAGTTAACTAACCAGTGAACTTAGTTATTTTTACGACATGTAGGCTATTTGGTTTAATCCTAGAAATTTATCAGTTGAACATGTTCTTCCATCTAAATCCATAGTACTAATCATGACGGTCTCGAGTGATATATCATGCCAAGTTTTAAAGTCCACTACATCACCGACACACTCATTATTTTATGGAATTTAGTAGACAGTTGGAAACGGAATAGGCTTAATTCTCACAATATGTATCAACGGTTATAGTGCGCTAGGTAATGTAACTAGTGATTTTTACAAAAGTCATGCTGAAATTTTTTTAAATTTTGACCTTTTTTAAGCATTTTGCATGTTATTTTGTAAAAAATAGGACAAGTACGTTCTAATTCTCCATCCCCTCACTTAAATTATACAACGTCCTCGTTGTATAGATAAAACAATTAAATAATAAGGGAAAATAGAATTAAAACGGAAAACTCCCTGATGTTTTGCTCGTGATAATTCTCCATGATGAGTCCTTGAGCAATAAGTGTGTTGACTAGGGCGTCAGAATGCCCGTTAGAGTTCAACACACGCGTCTTTTTTAGAGTATACCATATTGTTGATTTCCTTACAGCAAGGTCCTGCATAAAAGATTAGAAAACAACCTGCAACTCTATCTCGATTTACAATGCGGAAAATAAACAACACATACTATACAGGTAGTTAATACGTTGTATCCCAAACCCAAGGATACGCCGTATTGCATCCTGTAAAAATAATTAATTGTTTAAAGTGGTGGAAATTAAATACTGAATTTAAAGACTGATAACGTCCAGACAGCTCCATACGCCGTATCCATAGGGGTTTTGATACGCCATTTGGACAGTCTAGGAAGACAGACTCGATAAGAGAAAGATAAATTATAGGTTGTCTCCCGACAAGCACTTTTATTTTTGTGAAAGTCTTTAAGTTAGACTCCTTTCAACTTCACGTTATACCATTCTCGAACTCTATAACCTCATCATCCTCTTTGTCAATGTTACCTCCGTAATATTTCTTTAATCGTTGTCCATTGACCTTGAAGCTAAACCCGTCCTTGTCTGTGATTTCTATAGCCCCGTGCGGATACACCGTTTTAACAATGTTTGGACCGCTCCATTTCAACTTAAGTTTTCCAGGGTACATCTTCAGACGAGAATTATAAAGTAGCACTTGATCTCCTACCTTAAAATCTTTATCACCATGAAGTCTAGAATCATGCCATTTCTTGGTCCATTCTTTGTAAATTCTAGTATTCTCATAAGCACCATCTCTTAATTCGGCTAACTCATTAAGCTGCATAAGATGACTTCCGCTAGCAAACATTAAATCCATATTACATTGTTTTAATGCCCAATGTGCCTTATGCTCGATTTCTACGGGTAGATGACATGCTTTCCCATAAACTAATCTAAAAGGTGTGCACCCTGTCGGAGTTTTGTAGGCCGTCCTAAATGCCCACAATGCATCGTTAAGTTTTTCTGACCAACCTTTAGGATTGTACCCCACTGATCTTTCTAGGATACGCTTAATAGCCCTGTTAGTAACTTTAGTTTGTCCATTAGATTGAGAGTGGTATGCCGTGGATAATTTGTGAGCCACACCATATCTTTGTAAAGCTTTTTCAAGCTGAGAATTACAAAAATGTGTCCCTCTATCACTAATCAAAGCTTTAGGAACTCCAAACCTAGCAAATAACTGTCTTAAAAACTTAACCACAACGCGCGCATCATTTTTAGGTAATGCTTGAGCTTCAACCCATTTGGACACATAATCGACAGCCACTAATATGTATTTATTACCTCTAGATTCGGGAAATGGTCCCATAAAATCTAATCCCCAAACATCAAAGACTTCGCATACCTGAATGTTATTTTGAGGCATTTCATTCCTTGAAGATATGTTCCCTGATCTTTGACATGCATCACATCGTCTTACGTACTCATTAGCATCCTTAAAGACACTAGGCCAATAAAATCCAGACTCGTAAACCTTCTTTGCGGTAACATTAGCACTATGATGCCCACCAGTAGGTCCCGAATGACAATGCGCCAGAATTTTAAGGGTTTCACTTCCGGCTACACATCTTCTCATTATATTATCCGCGCACAGTTTAAATGCATAAGGTTCTTCCCAGAAGTAGGTCTTGACTTGCGAGAAAAACCTCTTTCTTTTTTCGAAGGTCCAATTTGGGGGAACAACCTTTCTAACAATATAATTAACGAAATCCGCATACCATGGTTCATCGTTACTAGACTCTTAATAAGCACATTTTCGACTATTCCCCTTGGGTATTGGATCGACCTATCCGCTAGTTCTAAGCTCATTTAAGTCAGTTTTGGTTCTCCTAAACCTAACTTTTGATACATCGCATAGGGCATCAAACTTATACTAGCTCCTAGATTTGCCAATGCATTATTAATTTGCAAATTACTAACTTGACAAGGGATAGTGAAACTTTCAGGGTCTTTTTCTTTTGCTGGCAGTTTGTTACGCAGGACAACTGAGCACCTTTCGTTTATTGTCACCGTACAAGCTTCTTCAAGTCTAGATTTCTTCTTCAGTAAACTTTTCAGATATTTAGCATATTTTGGCATTTTCACTAAGGCTTCGATAAATGGAATGTTAATATGGAGTTGTTTTAGGTTCTCCAAAAACTTCCGTTGTTGTACTTCTTCTTTTTCCTTTGTTGACTGGTTTAGGAAAGGGATAGATGATTGTTGTAGTTTTACCGATGGTTGAGTAGTTCTTTCAGGAATACTAAGATTTATTTTTCACACCATCATCTTGCGGCTTTTTCTGCACATCTTTTTCAAATCTGGGAGGTTCGTTCTTATTGATGCCAGTTTCATTAATTTCGTTATTAGGGGTGGCTTCAGACGTCATCTTTCCTCCCCTAGTTGTCACTCCATTGAATTTGTTTTTTGGAATCAAAACATTACCCATAACCTTTGACAATTCGTTTACCTTGATTTTTAGCTCACTTAATAAGTTTCTTCGTACTTTTAATAAAAGCTCGTTGGTGGTTCTAAATTCTTTAATGAATATTTTCATCTCTTCATGTTCACATTTACCTTCATCAATGAATTTACCCAACATTTGTTCCATAGTTAACCTCCTCGTAGGGAAATTGAACGGGTAAGGAGGCACCATGAAAACGGTACCTGAAAAAAAGACATAATTCGAAGTAAAACTATTCTAGAAAACTAAACGAGAAAGCTAACTAAAACTGATGTTGTATTAGATAGTCGATACGTCGTATTCAGTAACTTTGATACGCCGTATCGACATTTGATGTAGAATACGCTGTATTCAAAGAAAATGGATACGCCGTATTTAATAAATAACAACAGACATCAGAGGAACAAAACTAAATTTATACTAAAAATACCAATAAAAACAAGAAATTAAACAATCACACGCCTCGGCAACGGCACCAAAAACTTGATGTGTCGTCGTGTAGGTGTTATTTTTGTTATCAAGTTTTGTTAGAACTAAAACACGAGATAGTTCTTGGATCGTTTATAGCTCGAGGTTGTTTAGACCTCATCTGGGATCATGATAACAAAGATAATAACATGCAGCAGAATAAGAACAAATCAAAGTTATCATAACAAGGAAGTTTTAATCTTAACAAGGTTTTTCTTTATTTAAACCACCAACTCCAAGCCCTAATATGATATGATCAGAATAATACGGGTTACCACTTGTAAAACAGGGATCACGATCCTTGAGTGCTACACTATTATTAAACTAAATATTTTAACTACTATAAGTTACAACATGTTTTTCTGTGTCTAGACTCTCATTGGACGCACACTATGATTACCACACATGTTTCTGGATGCTAAACTATGTGTCTATGATCTCATTTATATAGAGAGATCATGATTACAAAGGAAGTCACACATATTAAATTATAAAAATAGTAAGTCTTTTTAAACATTAAAAAATTAATATCTTTGTTGTCGTTTATTCTTAAGGAGATCTTTCAGAATCTTCATCTTTTGATATCTTTAACAATATCTTCCATAATTCTCCACCGGCTTGTAGAATTCTAATCTTGACGATTTAGTCCTTATGTTTCATTCTTTTATTTATTTTGTCTCATCAAATCTATAATTCCCAACAATCTTCCCCTATTTGATGATGACAAAACAAACAATGTTCTTGCACGAACTTCATCATAAAGCCTTTAATCAAAGCTTCCCCTGAAGTTGAGATCATGGATCTCCCTGAATGAAACAAACTTCCCCTTAAGTAGATTTCCTTTGTACCATGCCACACCAAGGATCTACAAGTTGCAACCTGTTAATATTTCTTCCCCTTTTTGTCATAATCCAATAGGGGACATATGAATATAAGCAACTTTGATCTTGACCACTACAAACCAATATCACACTTCTAATCCAAGCCTTCTAACTCCTCAAATTACCCACCATTAAGCACAATAAGAAAAATGAACTTGAGTAGTAGAAACTCACACTAGCAGTAGTAATAATGACTAGCAGTAGTAAAAACCTTCACCTCAATGTCACATGTAAATGGTTAAACATTTTAACAATAAGCTTCCCCTGAAACCCATATGTTAACCATTTCTTGAATCTTCAAATTCTGTAGGCTCTATGTAATGATTACTGATGAAGAAAACTAAGTATAACGAACTTGATGCTGAAGTAGAACAACCCAAACTTGTGTCTTATATCTTGTACTATCCACGTGACTTCGAACTCATAAATAAATTTGTAAAATATAAGTAGATCGCAACCTCTTGACAAAAATCCTCATCTTCTATGAGACACATAACCAAAGTGATAGCAAATGTGAGCATTGAGCACCATAAGTTTGTAGATCACACACCTTTGCTAGATTCGTTAAGTCTTCGTCACATCATTTCTAAGCACGAACAAGTTATCTTCAAAGTGTAATACCCACTTTAAGATATGATAAGAACACGCATTCGAAAAACTCCACTTCAACTTCAAATAGGTGATAAACAATCTTTTTCGTAACCAATTAATCCAATAAATACAAGCCTTTAAAACGTTTAAGAACATATAAACCAAATCCAAAAACCAAACAGCAAACACCAAAAACAAACTTGTGTTTCTGTTTTGTTCGACATCCATCATGTGTGTGTCATTCGATATCTATCAAAGCTAGCAGTATAAACCAAATAGCCCGAGCATCATAAACTGCTTAAAAATACTCTAGCAGTACAAACTATTTAAGAAGCAGTACTAACGATAAACTGACAATATTAACTCATCTTCCTAGTTGTAGTAATTTGTAACGAGCAGCATTAAGTCCTTTAAGCCCAATAGCAGTAGTAACAAAATTTTTTACCAATGCATAACTAACAGTACTAACCAAAGACAGCAGCATTAATGAACATAAGCTTTAAACCTGGCAGTAGAAACGTATAGCTGACAGGATTAAGTTATCTTTGGCAGCACTAACTTCTCCATGGCAGCATTAATGCAAATAAGTTAGCAGCATTAACCTTGTATTTGAACCAAAGCAGTATTAACACTGTATACTCGACAACATTAATCAAACTAGCAGCACTAATGAGATGATGAGCAGTACAAAGTAACAAGTGAGCAGTATAAACTTTTCAAAGCTTCTGACCTTATACTAAATCATCTCTTGGCCCATTTAAACACACTCAAAAATGTATCATAGCAGTCCATACCAAACAACAATCTTCAATTAAAATAACCTGCTATGATAACCTCCTAAGCTCGAACACCATCTCAAAAACCATTCCACGAATGAATACAAGCTACATGTGCCACGATATTCAGCCATTATAATTACTGTTAAGGATACCTTTTTTTTAAGTATCCAAATGACACCTTTTAGCGACATTTTTTTTGTCACTAATTCATCATTCTCACCAACTGCTAATGATTCTTTTCATAGAATAAGTTCCAAAGAACGCTTGATATATGTAACCAATCAGCAACCATCTTGTTGTCACGAACCAATCCAAAATAATTTTAAACAAACTTCTTGTTATATCGAATTAGGGTTGCTGAAAAACTATAATATCACCAGATTCGACATGATAACCAAGACAGAAAATTCATACCTCTTTTCCTTGAAAGATGCGACACCAAAACACCTTGTAGATCCTAGATCATGAGCCACCAGGCTCTTATACCAATTGTTAGAACTAAAACACGAGATAGTTCTTGGATCGTTTATAGCTCGAGATTGTTTAGACCTCATCTAGGATCATGATAACAAAGACAATAACATGCAGCGGAATAAGAACAAATCAAAGTTATCATAACAAAGTTTTTCTTTATTAACACTCCAAGCCCCAATATAATTTGATTAAGATAATACGGTTACCACTTGTAATAGGGATCAACGATCCTTGAGGCTACACTATCTATTAAATAACTATCTAACTACTATAAGTCTACACACGTTTTTCTGTGTCTAGACTCTCATTGGACGCACACTATGATACACACATGTTTCTGGATGCTAAAACTATGTGTCTATGATCTCTTTATATAGAGAGATCATGACTTACAAAGGAAGTTAACATAAAAATATAAACAAGTAAATCTTTTTAAACATTAATAAATATCTTCTGTTATCTTTATCTTCTTAAGGAGATCTTCCATAATCTTCAGCTTTTGATATCTTTGACAATATCCTTCATAATTCTCCACCAGCTTGTAGAATTCCAATCTTGACGATTTAGTCCTTATGTTTCATTCTTTTATTTATTTTGTCTCATCAAATCTATAATTCCCAACAAGTTTTACTATTTATTTTATGCCGACTATACCTAAAAACAACACTCTAACGGGCAGTGTACCCAGTCAATATGTAGCTTCGTTGGTAAGTAGGATGTCGATCACTAAGAGTGGAAGTTAACTCTTAATCCTACTGGTATTTTATTTATTTAGTTTTAATATTAATTTAACCTAATTATTCTAATTAAATCTAATTAAACTTAAACTAATGCAAAGGGGGGTTTTTAGCCTGAGAGACTGGCACGAGTTTAGTTCTAATTATCCTAAGGTGATAACAAATAACGCACACAAGAGATTAACAAAAGATTAGGAAGCGGTCAAATGTGAGGAAAACGTATTAGCCAGTTTAATCTAATAATATGCCTTGATTGTCTATTCGTTCAATGATTGTATTAATTCATTGGTGGTATATCATTCCAAAGTTACGTTGCTATTTAATCCTGTCACAATTAACCAAAACCCGCATAAAGCTCACACCATTGATTATAATCTATCTAGGAAACTATATTGGTGGTTATATTGAATCCTAGCTCATGGAGGCTTTACCAACTTACTGCTTAATGGAAATTCATATACTAGTAGTCCACACCCACTTAACTACCTATGGAAACAGGACGTTATGTGTAATCCTAAGTCACCGGCTTAGTCTACCTATCCACTTAACCATAGATCAAAACAGGGCTTTCTATTGGTGATCCTATTATTCTAGTTATATGAATAAGCATTATATGTTTCCATCCCGGACTCTTAGCCTACGCCCAAACAACACCGAAGTTGCAGCGCATTAAATATGTAGGACTAGACCCAGTTGAATGATAGAAAAAACACATAATTAAGCACATAAACGGGTATGAAGTGATAAACATAATCAACATACAACGAATAAGGAACAATCGATATAAAGACAAATCAAAACATTATATTATCATAAACATGGCTAATACCTAAAGGTAGTAGCCGATAGTCATTGTAACAATACACGAAATCATAGATGAACGATTAAACATAATGCTAACCGAACGCGTATAGTAGAGTGTAGAGATTACAAGAGTTTTCCCATTGATCGGACCACTTTTCAGGACCTTCTTGGCTTCATAAATCTTCTAGAAATCGGACTTGGTGGCTAAAAGCATACCTACAACTGAATGTAGGGTCTTGTATTAGGCTCTTGAATGGAAGAAAACTGTTAAGTATTAATTACCCATTAATGGCTAATTAATACATTTGACCGAATAAATATACACTTTCCACGTATATTTCATTGACCATTAATTATCTGATCTGGGTCTCGATACGGCGTATCTTTTGAGGTGGATACGGCGTATCGGGTTGTCTGTTTGGAGTGTGATCAAATACTTGCCATATTTACGTATGTAGGTATTTAATTATCATAATGGCAGAATAATTCTTTGACCAATCATCATAATGATGATTTCATAACCTCTTCTTTATTTTTGGAGTGTAATAACTCCTCTTCAATGTCATTAATCTTCGGATATGCTGTGAAGTATACGCGTGGATACGATGTATCCTCAGTAGTGGATACGGCGTATTATCTTGGATTCATTTGACTTCTTCTCTGTTGACCAAAGTATCATATACGGCGTATCGTTGATGTGGATACGGCGTATTCTTCAAAGTCAGGCAATGGTCTTTTAGTTCGTCAAGTCTTGGATACGGCGTATGCTTCTAGAATGATACTCCGTATAGGATGTCAGAATTAGTATACTTTCTCGAACTCTTTATTTATGCTCCAAAATGCGTTCCTTTTATATAAACTTTACAAAGTACTCCATAATTACTGCAAATAATAAATATAAGCAATTAAGTACCAATTCTTGCAATAATTATATAAAATGGATAATTTATATGGGATAAATGATGCTATAAAATAGACGTTATTTGATGTCATCAGATGTCTCTTGTTATAAGCCACTAGGCTAAATTAGCCATTTTATAGTAAGGGATCGTATTTCGGATTTGATGTGAGTCTTATTCACCTTCTTGAGTTAGGGTTCCCTTTCAAAAGTATGGCGCCAAAACCGTCTAGACGGACCATCCATGAAATTTTGGTCAAGCCCCACCCAGATTCGCAAATACTATTCGTTACCAAAAACCGTTAACCTAACCTCTAGTCAATATACTAACCTAAACTAACAACTAATATCATCAACAATAACTTCCCCAAATCAATCACAATATCCTAACCACCAATTTCTAAACAAACATACGCAACTACTCGTAAACTATCATAATTACGCTAAAAGCAATAAATAAAACAACAATAATAACTATATTAAACATGACAATAAAATTAACATACTAAAAATAAAAAGATAAAAGGTTTAGAGATGACCAAACGAAAATAAAGACGAGAAGATGATAAAATGAGCCCCGCTCCACCAACTCCAAAACCCATCTTCTTGAACTCCATGATTAACTCAAATATTTCCACTTAATCACCTCTTAATCACAACTAGTCATTGCTTTAAAAATTAAAATTTCTTTTCTACTAATACTAACTGCTAAGAATTTAAACGTAAAATAATGGTTTAAAAACACTTAAGTAAAGATTGAAATTAAGAAAAACTTGACTAAATGTAAACTTTGTAACGAAAATGACGTTGGAGAAAAAAGAATAATATTTTCCTACGTTAAGCTATAAAAACATCTAAAAATATGATTTAATAAACCTTGAACTTAAAAATATGACAACTTATAGGTAACTTAATAACTAAACATTATATATATATATATATATATATATATATATATATATATATATATATACTCCGGTTCCGTTGAGAAGTTTTTTATTTTGAGAAGATTGAGAAATCTACGTTTGAGCAAATTGATTTATATTTTTTTATTTATTCACCAAGTAAACATCATTTAATATATGAAACAAAGCTTATAAATCACAACTATTTGATTAACAAATCACGCTAAAAAAATCGTGTTATGGTAATGAGAATCCTTAAATTGTGTATAGAAGATTAGTATTTTACTTATATTGCAAAGAGAGATTTTATCTAACATTGATTATCCGAAATTTTTTACACATTTTGAATTATTAATCACATAAAAATGAGGTTTTAACCGCTTAAAAACTTGAATCAATAGATAAAAATCTATCATTTTTTGAAAACCTTTTTTATTTTTTTTTTCAATCTTCTCAAATAAAAATATTCTCAACAATCTGGATTTTATATATATATTATATATATATATATATATAGGGCTCCGATCCATTGAAAATGTTTTTATTTTGAGTAAGATTTGAGAAATCTTCGTTTGAGCAAAATTGATTTCATGTTTTTTTATTTGATTCACAAGTAAACATCATTTGATAGTGAATCGAATCTATAAATCACAAATTTGATTCACAAATCATTGTTAAAATCGAGTTATGATGATGATTCATTAAATTTGTACAAATGATTCAGTATTGTACATATATTGCAAAATCAAGAGATTTTTAACATTGATTCAAACTTTTTTTTACACATTTTGAATTAAAATTGCATTAAAATGAGTTCTACGCTTGAAAAGCTTGAATCAAAGTTAAACATCTATCATTTTTGAAAACCTTCTCAATCTTCTCATAATAAAAACCTTCTTAATCGATCAAGCTTCTATATAGGCTCTGGTTCCATTGAGAAGGTTTTTATTTTGAAAAGATTGAGAAATCTACGTTTGAGCAAATTGATTCATATTTTTTGATTTGATTCACAAGTAAACCTCATTTAATAGTGAATCAAAGCTATAGATAACAAATTTGATTCACAAATCATTGCTAAAATCGAGTTATGGTAATGATTCCTTAAATTTGTATAGAAGATTCAGTATTTTACTTATATGGCAAAAACCGAGATATTTTTTAACATGTGATTCGAATTTTTTTACACATTTTGAATAAAATCACATTAAAAATGAGTTTTAGCCCGCTTGAAAAAAAACATGAATCAAAGTTAAAATCTATCATTTTTTGAAAACCTTCTCAATCTTCCTCAAAATAAACACCTTCTCAATATCGATCTGGATTATATAAATAAATATATATATATATATAAATATATATAATATATATATATATAAAAATATATATATCGAAAAAGAGTTTATACTAAAGATTGCTTAACAAGTTTATTTGTTAAAGTTAGATATGTGTGGCCACGTGATGTTGGGTTGAATTAGTTGTTTTTGAACTCGGGAGGTTTTTCGTGTTACGGTTTTTATTTCCAAACTCTTTTTGTTTTTATCTGGTCACATCTCGCAGAAAGAATCTAACTTTGTATATATCAACTGATTTTGCATGTGGTATGTAAATGATTTATATCTTTAAAGTTTCATGAACGTCTAAAGTTTTATGAACGTCTCTTGATTTCTAATGTTAAATTAAAACCATTGTTTGACAATTCAGTCTTAAAAAGACCCTAAAATTTAACACATCAAGTTCTAAACGTAAAGTATAAGTGCCGGGTAACCCGCGCCATTCGGCGAGCGGGTACCCTGTGACTATATTTTGCGACGAGCAAATGTTATCCGGCTAAGCGTTTTTCTAACGAAAAAAATAAAGAATTTCTGCAGTGTATACCAGTAAGAGTTGAGGAGTGAAAGTGAGGGCATATTGAGAGACTATTTTTGCTGTAACAAAAAATATTTGTGTGTGGGAGATATGAAAAATGGTTTGTGTGAATTTATATTATGGATGCTAGTAACACATTTTTTAATAATCAATATATGAAATAATGAATTTTAAGAAGAAGCGGTTAACTATTGTTAATAATTATTGGAGGCCGTTACAATGATGGTTTAAGCGGTTACACGTTTTTAATGATATTGCTTTTTTTTTTTAAAATTTGAAAATGATAAACTTGGACAAATTCAATAATTATTTTTAACAGTGAACAATCACTACATGATACAAATAATTTTTTTTACTATAGAACGGGTTATCATCATCATCATCGCTCATTAATTCAAAACTACAATCCTTAATATCCGGGGTATTATGGTGAATGGTATATGGGTTGATAATCCAAAAAGTGTGAAAAGAGAATTTCTGGATCATTTTAGCAAACGTTTCTGTAAACCAGATGACATGCGCGCTACCCTCACCATGGAATTCCCTAACAGATGGTAACTTAATAACTAGACATTATATATATATATATATATATATATATATATATAAGGCTCCGGTTTCGTTAAGAATGTTTTTATTTTGAGAAGATTGAGAAATTTACGTTTGAGCAAATTGATTCATATTTTTTGACTTGATTCACAAGTAAACATCATTTAATAGTGAATCAAAGCTATAAATCACAAATTTGATTCACAAATCATTGTGAAAATCGAGTTATGGTAATGATTCCTTAAATTTGTATAGAAGATTCAGAATTGTACTTATATCGCAAAATCGAGAGATTTTTTAACATTGATTCGATTTTTTTTACACATTTTGATTTATAATCACATTAAAATGAGTTTTACGCTTGGAGGACTTGAATCAAAGTTAAAAACCTATCAATTTTGAAAACCTTCTCAATCTTCTCAAAATAAAGACATTCTCAATCGATCCGGATTATATATATAATCTGGATCGATTGAGAATGTCTTTATTTTGAGAAGATTGAGAAGGTTTTCAAAATTGATAGGTTTTTAACTTTGATTCAAGTCCTTCAAGCGTAAAACTCATTTTAATGTGATTATAAATCAAAATGTGTAAAAAAAATCGAATCAATGTTAAAAAATCTTTCGATTTTGCGATATAAGTACAGTTCTGAATCTTCTATACAAATTTAAGGAATCATTACCATAACTCGATTTTCGCAATGATTTGTGAATCAAATTTGTGATTTATAGATTTGATTCACTATTAAATGATGTTTACTTGTGAATCAAATCAAAAATATGAATCAATTTGCTCAAACGTAGATTTCTCAATCTTCTCAAAATAAAAACATTCTCAATGGAACCGGAGCCTATATATATATATATCTCAAAAAAGAGTTTATGCTAAAGATTGCTTAACAAGTTTATTTGTTAAAGTTAGATATGTGTGGCCACGTGATGTTGGGTTGAATCAGTTGTTTTTGAACTCGGGAAGTTTTTCGTGTTATGGTTTTATTTCCAAACTCTTTTTGTTTTTACCTGGTCACATCTCATAGAAAGAAATTAACTTTGTATATATCAACTGATTTTGAATGTGGTATGGAAATGATTTATATCTTTAAAGTTTTGTGAACGTCCAAAGTTTTATGAACGTCTCTTGATTTCTAATGTTAAATTAAAACCATTGTTTGACTTATTAGTCTTAGAAGACCCTAAAATATTAACACACGTTAAGTATAGTAGCCGGGTACCCGCGCAATGCGGCGGCGGGTACCCTGTGACTATATTTTGCGGCGAGCAAATGTTATCCGGCTAAGCGTTTTTCTAACGAAAAAAATAAAGAATCTCTGCAGTGTGTACCAGTAAGAGTTGAGGAGTGAAAGTGAGGGTATATTGAGAGACTATTTTTGTTGTAACAAAAAATATTTGTGTGTGGGAGATATGAAATGGTTTGTGTGAATTTATATTATGGATGCGGTTACACATTTTTAATAATCATTATTGATAGTAATGATTTTAAGCGGTTACACTTTGTTAATAATTATTGGAGGCCGTTACAATGATGGTTTAAGCGGTTACACGTTTTTAATGATATTGCTTATTCTTTTTTTAAGATTTGGAAATGATAAACTTGGACAAATTCAATAATTATTTTTACCAGTGAACAATCACTACATAATACAAAGAAAATAAAAGAAAATTACTATAGAACGTAAGTAGTAGTTAAGTAAATTGAACAATTCCAAACATCGCAATAATCACAAATTAAATATTAAAATTCTAACAATTCGACAAAATAAAACCCCAAACGGGTTATCATCATCATCATCAATCATCAATTCAAAACTACAATCACCAAATCAGTAACATAACATGATGAAAAAAACTAACTAAAAATCTCAGCCACTTCATCAAAAGTTAATAGATTCAGGATCACAGATGCTTTGCAGATCAATCATTAATTCATAAGACCCTATCCCTAAAAAAATCCAAATTCATCAAACCTTAGCATTTGACATCAATGATGTAAGCCCACAACATTTTTTGAAATCGTCCTTGCAACAATTAACCATGATGTCATCAAACATTTTAACAAAATCATCCAAATCAAACATCTTAAACCCTCTTTATTCATCTCCAAAACCTTCATCACCTTTTTAAAAAAAATGACGTCACCAAAATAAGAAGACCTCTATTTCTTTGGTACCCGTATTCCTCTTCTGCTTTGGTACCCATATTCCTCCAAAGCCATGATCATTAGCTTAGCAGACGGCGGAAACAATGGCGGCGGTAGCGGCTGACGGCACATGATGTTGACAAATATGGCGGCAGAACTAAACGGTAGTGGTGACAAAATTTGATATGTGAGACGGCGAAATTTGGTGGTTTGAAGGAAGAAAGAGAAAGGTGTTTGTGTTTTTAAGAGAGATAAAATAGAGAGACGAAAATGGTGTAATGAATTTTGTTAGTGTGTTAGGTTTTTATACTCGTATTTGAGTTTGTGGTTTACACTTAAATGATGTTTAATGGACCGTTACAAATGGACCACATGAATGCAGCAGTTACAGTTTGATTGAATTGATGATAATATGAATGTTAGCAGTTACAAGTAGGGATGGCAACGGGTCGGGTTCGGGGCGGGTTTTAGTGTACCCGTACCCGCACCCGTTTATAATATCCACACCCGTATCTGCCCCATTACCCGTTGGGTACCCGGTTAATATTATCCCATCGGTTTTTCGAGTTTCCCCGCGGGTATCGGGTATACCCAATTGATATTTTATAGAAAAATGACGGGTATCAAGATTAAGTCACACTAAAATCCATCGAAAAAATAAAGCAAAACACCCTCGTATATTTAAATTTTTTAAAAGTTAAAGAAAACAAATACCGTATCCACGATTTAGCACTTTCGAATAATTAATGTACAACATTCAAAAGTCTTAAATAATAGAAATAGTTATATAAAAAATAGAATGGAAGAACTTATATATAATAATATATATACTTTAACTAATTATAATAAAAATAAAGCGGGTACGAATTCGGGTAAACGGATATGGGTACGGGTACGGGTAATCGGGACGGGTATTACTAGAACCCGTCACCGAACCCGTACCCGGCTAAATTTTTTTATCAATACCCAAACCCGCATCCGAACCCGTCAACTCCCCCCAAACCTGACCCAACCGGTTCGGGTTTCGGTTTTCCCCGTCGATTTTGGGTGTTTTTGCCATCCCTAGTTACAAGTTGACTGTATTAAAAAACGTATATGGGCCGTTACAACTTTACTATTTAATTGGTTGTTACATGTTTTGGGCTGTTACAAGTTTTGGCTATTAAAGGATTTTAAAAGCTTTTAAATGTGTATGATGAACATTTTTTAATAGTTTTACATCTTTCCCAATAAAGTAATTTTTTTTACTTAATTTTTTAAGACTTCTAAAAATAGATGGGTTAAATGCTTTATAAAGTAGTATAGATATGGTTGTTGGTATTTGATTCTATTAACTTTGTAAAATATGTCACTGATTAAATATAACTTTTTTTTCTACCAAGACTTGCGATAAGTAAAGTGATTTTAGTTTCAAGAAACAACCCTAAAAATGTGCATAAATATATAACAGATTAATTGTGATGTTATATGAGTCTTCTGTTACAATTACGTTTGGGCAATAGAGAATTTTATTCATTATGTTTTTGCTAGAAGTTTCTAATACATAAATATCATTGGTAATTTACTCACATATTTTTAGATCTAATGTCCTAGTTGGTCTCGAAAGCTAATCTTATAAGTTATTATTGCATCTAGAATTTATTCGTATTATACATGATTGTTGTTTAGACTGTTTAGATTGTTTATCTAGTATATACTTGCACGTTCAAATACTAATTCAAAAAGTATAATGAAACTTGATAACGAAATTCAGATTATAAGAGTTAAATAAACCAACAGTGATAAGACTATTTTATTGTAATTTACATTGGCACGTTGATTTAAAGAATACAATTGTTGCAAATTTGAGCAAAAGACGTAACTAGTAAATTGATTATACTTTTGATTATCTTGGACTTTATACATTGTTATTAGTCATATGGAGTATAAAATTATTATTCACGAATAATAGATTCTCATACCTTAACAGTATTATTAATATAAAAGGTTATCATCATCCATTTTGTTTTATACCTATGTGCATTGTGTATGTGTATATCAAAACATATGGTTATATGCTTGGGTTGATTAACCAATGTGATTAACCCTGTGGTGCTTACTCAGTCTCCTGATTCATGGTCTTGGACATTGAACAATTCTGGTGGTTATATCGCCGTTCAAAAAAAAAAATCAAAACTACAATCACCAAATCGGTAACATAACATGATGAAAAAAAACTAACTAAAAATCCTAGCCACTTCATCAAAAGTTAATAGATTCAGGATCACGGATGCTTTGCAGATCAATCATTAATTCATAAGACTCTATCCCTAAAAAAAATCCAAATCCATCAAGCCTTAGCATTTGACATCAATGATGTAAGCCCTCAACATTTCTTAAAATCGTCCTTGCAACAATTAACCATGATGTCATCCAACATTTTAACAAAATCATCCAAATCAAACATCTTAAACCCTCTTCATTCATCTCCAAAACCTTCATCACCTTTTTTTTAAAAATGACGTCACCGAAATAAGAAGACCTCCATTTCTTTGGTACTCGTATTCCTCTTCTACTTTGGAACACGTATCCTCCAAAGCCAAGATCATAAGCTTGGCAGAACGGCAGAGACATGGCTGGCGTAGCGGCTGACGCACATGATGTTGCAAATTATGGCGGCAGAACTAAATGGTAGTGGCGGCAAAATCTGATATGTGAGACGGTGGAATTTGGTGGTTTGAAGAAAGAAAGAGAAAAGTGTTTGTGTTTTTAAGAGATATAAAATAGAGAGATGAAAATGGTGTAATGAATATTGTTAGTGTGTTAGGTTTTTATACTCGTATTTGAGTTTGTTGTTTACACTTAAATGATATTTAATGGACCGCTACAAATGGACCACTTGAATGCAGCAATTACAATTTGACTGAATTGATGACAATATCAATGTTAGCAGTTACAAGTTGACTGTATTAAAAAACGTATATGGGCCGTTACAACTTTACCATTTAATTGGTTGTTACATGTTTTGGGCTGTTACAAGTTTTGGCTATTAAAGGATTTTAAAAGCTTTTAAATGTGTATGATGAACATTTTCTAATGGTTTTACATCTTTCCCAATAAAGTAATCTTTTTTACTTAATTTTTTAAGACTTCTAAAAATAGATAGGCTAAATGCTTTATAAAGTAGTATAGTTATGGTTGTTGATATTTGATATTATTAACTTTGTAAAATATGTCGCAAATTAATTATAACTTTTTTCTACCAAGACTTGCGATAAGTAAAGTGATTTTTGTTTCAAGAAACAACCCTAAAAATGGGCATATGAGTCTTCTGTTACAATTATACGTTTGGACAATAGAGAAGTTTATTCATTACGTTTTTGCTAGAAGTTTCTAATACATAAGATCATTGGTAATTTACTCACATATTTTTAGATCTAATGTCCTAGTTGGTCTGGAAAGCTAATCTTATAAGTTATTATTGCATCCAGGATTTTATTCCTATTATACATTATTGTTGTTTGGACTGTTTAGATTGTTTATCTAGTATATACTTGCAAGTTTAAATACTAATTTAAAAAGTATCAAGAAACTTGATAACAAAATTCAGATTATAAGAGTTAAATAAACCAATAGAGATAAGACTGGTTTATTGTAATTTACATTGGCACGTTGATTTAAAAAAAAGTAGTTGCAAACTTGAGCAAAAGACGTAACTAGTAAATTGAGTATACTTTTGATTATCTTGGACTTCATACATTGTTATTAGTCATGAATAATAAATTCTCATACTTAACAGTTATTAATATATAAGGTTATCATCATCCATTTTGTTTTATACCTATGTGCATTGTGTATGCCGTATATCGAAACATATGGTTATATGCTTGGGTTGATTAACCAAGCATGTGATATAGTTGCTTATAATCTAAATATCACTCTCTTGTTATATTCAATATCACCCTTTTCATTGTTTGATTTTAATTAGACAATATTTGACACCAAAATCACTATCTAATTTCTCGGTATTATCCCATATATAACTTGTTTTATAAAGTGAACTATGATGTCAAGTTTTGCGTATATGTATGATAACCTTTTTGAATTATCGCATATTGGCACGATCTTCAACTTGCTTCAGATAATTTGTTTAAGTAAGATAACAATTAGCATCTAATATTTAATTTGATATGCATTAAAACGATATATAGTTTGCATATACTATGTGCTCATTGTGTTTTACATCCTCTCAATATATTATGTGGATGCTATTATAAGTATTTATGTTTTAGAATTTTGATGCTAATTTGGACATATGAAAATAATCATGAAGACATGATCAACAACGTAAATGATCTATCTAGAAGAAACAAAGCGAAGTTGTTTATTTGAGATAATTTTATAATAGCGATTCTTTCTACAACTTATGATACGTAAACCGGAATGAACTAGTAATTCTGAGTAAGCTTATAATGTGATAAGATTTATAATAAGGTGACGCATGAAAAATATGTAATGACGAACATTACTTTAAAGTTTGCAATATTATTGTTAAAGTTGCCTAAAGAAAATAAAGATATCAAAATTACTTAGGTGCTGTTTGAAAAAGACTTAATTGACTTAATATGAAAAAAAACTGAATTAATTAAGTCATATGAAAATTGTTTGTTAATGACTTAATTGAGAAAGATGACTTAAAATATAAAGTGATAAAACTGAAGCTGTCCACATTAAGTCATCTGTTAATTAAACGCGACTTAATGAAAAAACTAAACAAACAGGCTCTTAGTTTACTCAAAATATGTCATTACTTATTATGTGGTTTTATTTGCGTACGAGATCTTTTCTTGATTGGTTAGTGGTATATATGTTTTTCAAAAAATTGTGTAACTTCACTTGTACGAAAGATGTCTTTTTTTGCTAACTAATGCTATAGTCTAAAGGAGTATTATATTGCACTATGTAAATTCTCCTTATTATCCAACTTTTAATCAAGTTTAGTTGAAGCACATGTGGTTATAAACTGAGGTTTATAAGCCAAGATTATTTTATCAATTGGCATGACCGGTTAGACCATCCCGAGTCAATGATGATGCGAAATATATAAAATAGCTATAAGTTTCTTCAAAGATACATTTGATTGTTCTCATTGGAAGTTAATTGTTCATCTATTATCACCAAATTAAAGTAAGGACTTTCTCCGATAATATTTTGGAAATAATATAAAGGGGATGTATGTAGGCCTATACATCTGACATGTGAATCATTTTGAGTTTTAAAATCGATGCATCGTCAAAATGATCATCAAATACGCAACTTAAAGCTAGTGTGGTTAGTGGCCCGACTTATAAAATGCAAGCATGGTTTTCCAAATTATATTATTGAGAATACTGGTGAACACTTCTAAGTATTAGGCGATTATGAGAACAAAACTATTAGTTTATGGGGCATGTTATAATATATAAATTCGCATCTTGCCAACAATCTATAGTGATTACTCCCCATTAGAATGATTAATCTTGATTGATTTGATCTTATCGCTAACTCCAAGGAAATTAACCCCATATGTCGTATGCACCTTATTACATATGGCGTATCCAGGCTATTTTCAGACACTATAAATACGAGACTCAAAAATGAGTTTCAGTGCGCAAAAATTACATTCTCTATACCATACACTCTGAAGTTGAATTTTCCAAGATATTAGAAGCAGCCAAGGTCAAGCACCAACCATAATTTGTAGGTCTCAGCCCTAGATAGATCTTTTAAGCCTGTGAAGGATATAGAGTACTAATGTAATCAAAAGTAACTCTGTGAGAGACTCTAACAAAACAATCTATTGTTCACGCGGAAAATAAACAATAGTGCTAAAGAAGAATTACTAAAAACAATACTTTGATCCTCTATGGATCTTTTCTATTAATCGTAAAACTGTTTCTTGATTGTTCAATCTATTCTAAAGCTAAAACCGTGTGGTTTCATTTATAGATATGAAACCCTAAACTAATTCTCCTAGAAATACGTTTGCATGAGTCTATCTATTACTTCTCATGTCTATCCATACTAGAACTTATCCCAGAGTCACTACGTTACTCTACCAGGACTAATTTGTTCTACCAGTAGGAACTACATACCTACCAGTAGGAACTAAAAAATACAAATATACCTAACAATCCTCCCCTAAAGTAGAATTTGACATAGTTAACTTCCAGTTTCCTAGATAGATCTTCAGTCTTTAAAGCTTTGAGGATTGAAACAGGAACAAAAAAACAGCAGCAGCCAAATTGATTGACCTTTAAACATCTTTAACACTTCAATCTTTAAGCAGCAACCAACTTTGGACCACCTCAGCAACATCCATCAATTCAGGGTTACATACGATTCTCATCACATCCCATGGTGTGTTAACTCCGGGGAGAGGTGAATTATAGTGGGTTGAGTACTATATGACTTTGGGCAAGTCATCACAGCCAAAAACGGATTTGGATAGCCTTTACCACATAGCCGTTTGCTTGTGGGCTAGACAATCCTTGGGACCCAGAAAGGGTTACTCCCATGGTGGATTGCAAACCATCTCAACTTATTGGTACATGAAACATTGGTCAGTTGAGAGACCCTATGGTTTTAAGCAAACCATTACAGCTATATCAATTCATTCTGGTACAAGACCTGGGAATTGAAACCAAAACTCAATTAATTCTAGCCCTAAGGCCTGGCAATTGAGAGCCATGGTTCAATTATTTCTAGCCAGAAGGCCTGGGAATTGATACCCATAATGATGTTGCACCTCAAAAGAGAAACTTTGAAAACAAGGTGCCAGAAAACCATTTTGCACCAAAATATTGAGCCAAAAAGAATTTATGCTCAGTTGCATATCAAAACATGGTGATGCCATCCAAAAACCTCAAAAACCATCCAAAAGCACCTGCAACAATCAAAACTATACATACCAAAAGAAACATAGTATATACAAGACAGCAACAGTGTACCAGACTTAAGCAGAGGGAACACAAGAAGCCAGCTGATTCAAACAAAACATAAAGATCTCCCCACAAAATCATTCCGTTACCAGCTAGAGGGTGGACTTCATAATGCTTAACAACCATTCCATATAACTTAGACAGATCCTGTCTATCAATCAAGTGCAGAATCTCTCTAAGATGAGTAAAGTATTTGGAAGATTTATCAGTGAAGTATAAAGCATTTACATCACCCAAGCCAGTAGGAATAACTTCCCATGCAGCAAATATATGCCAGAAAAGAGGGTCGGAATCATCATCAGAATCATCAGAGTCATCATCAGATAGCACTTTAATGAAGGATGTATTAGGAGCATTCAAATCCACTTCAGAAGATGGCATCTTCCTTGTTGCTAGAGACTTCCTCCTGGTGCTATATGTCTTGATACCAGCATCAGATGATTGACTTCTTGTCCTAGGTCCAGATGACCGAGAAACAGGTGTAGCAAAAGATGGTGTAGGAGCAACAGATGTATCATGTGTAACATCAGGGTGTGATGAAGCCTTGGGTGAGTGTGAAGGAGTAGCAGGTAGAGTATCAACAAAAGGTGATTGGTGTACATCAAGTGTAACACCAGCAGATGATGGTCTTGAAGCAACAGGAACAGAAGTCTTTTGAGATTCAGTGGATTTAGACTTCTTTGAATCAGGTTGTTCTAAATCTGCTCCTTTTTGTTTAAGAGACCTCCTTAGGTGTTGTGATTGCAGATTAGCAAGAGCATGTCTGATCTTGTCAAACTCATCTTTGAGTTTATCATCAAAAAAGGACCGCACATGTTTCAATGTCCAACCTGTTGTGTAGATGGTGGAGCTTTGGTTTTTGACAAAGGTTCTTATATAATCTCTCTGTTATGCATAAGTCAATGGATTATTTCTCTTATCTTGGAACCTTTGAGCAACAAACTTTCTTCTCCTTTCAGCAATAATAGCTGCCATCCTTGCTGCAAAGTCCAGCCAGCTTTCGCGTGTTGTTGTCCGCTTTCACGCGTTTCGGTCCGCTTTCGTGTGTTTTCGTGCGTTTTCATTTGTTTTCGCAGGTTTTCGTCCGTTTTTGCAGGTTTTCACTTGTTTTCGCACGTTTTCTTTTGTTTTAGTCCGTTTTCGGTCGTTTTCAGACATTTCCCTTCATTTTCATATGTTTCAGTCTGTTTTCTTACGTTTTTGTTTGTTTTTTAGTTTTTCTTCGTTTTCACACATTTCTGTCAATTTTCGTTTGTTTTCATACGTTTTCTTTGTTTTTGGCAGTTTTCAGACGGTTTCTTCTGTTTTCATACGTTATCTATCACTGATATTATACCAAAAACCTTAAAACCCCTAACTACTAAACCTTATACCAAAAACCCTAAACCCTAACCACTAGGTATAATATCACAAGTGGTATATACATAAACCTTAAACCCCTAACCACTAAACCCTATACCAAAAACCCTAAACAACTAAACACTAAACCCTATTCTAAAACCCTAAACCACTAACCGCTAAACCCTATAGCAAAAATCTTAAACCCCCTTCCCTAAGCACTAAACCCTATACCAAAAACCCTAAACCCCTAACTGCTAGGTATAATATCACAAGTGATATATACATAAACTTTAACATCTATACCAAAACCATAAATCCCTAACCACTAAACCCTATACCAAAAACCCTAAACGCCTACCATTAGGTATAATATCACAAGTGATATATACATAAACTTTAAAATATATACCAAAAACCCTAAACCCCTAACTAACTACTAACCACTAATCCCTATACCAAAATCCTAAACCCCTAACCACTAAACCCTATACCAAAAACACTAAACTCTAAACCAAAAACCCTAAACAACTAACCACTAAACCCTATACCAAAACCCTAAACCCCTAACCACTAAACCCTATACCAAAAACCCTAAACCCTTAACCACTATGTATAATATCATAAGTGATATATACATAAACTTAAAAACCTAAACCAACAAGCCTAAACCCCTAACCACTAAACCCTAAACCCCTAACTACTAAACCCTGTACCAAAAACCCTAAACACCTAACCACTAAACCCTATACCAAAACCCTAAACCCTTAACAACTAAACCATATACCAAAAACCCTAAACCCCTAATCACTAAGTATAATATCACAAGTGATATATACATAAACTTTAAAATCTATACCAAAAAGCTTAAACCCCTAACCACTAAAACATATACCAAAAACTCCAAACCACTAGGTATAATATCACGAGTGATGTATATATATATATATAATTTTAAAATCTATGCCAAAAACTCTAAACTTCTAACCACTAAACCCCATACAAAAAACCCTAAACCCCTAGCCATTAGGTATAATATCACAAGTGATGTATACATAAATTTTAAAACCTATATACTAAAAACCCTAAACCCCTAACCACTAAGCCCTATACAAAAAACCTTAAACAACTAACCACTAAACCTTATACTTATATACAT
Source organism: Tanacetum coccineum (assembly GCA_026074375.1). Taxonomy (NCBI): domain Eukaryota; kingdom Viridiplantae; phylum Streptophyta; class Magnoliopsida; order Asterales; family Asteraceae; genus Tanacetum; species Tanacetum coccineum. The sequence goes on along the minus strand of BQNB010020676.1, from coordinate 37,522 downwards.
ATATATATATATATATAAATTTAAAATCTATACCAAAAACTCTAAACCTCTAACCACTAAACCCCATATCAAAAACCCCAAACCCCTACCCATTAGGTATAATATCACAAGTGGTGTATACATAAACTTTAAAACCTATACTAAAAACCCTAAACCTCTAACCACTAAGCCTTATACAAAAAACCTTAAACAACTAACCACTAAACCCTATACCAAAACCCTAAACCACTAACCGCTAAACCCTATACCAAAAACCTTAAACCCCCTCCCTAACCACTAAACACTATACCAAAAACCCTAAACCCCTAACTACTAAACTCTATACCAAAAACCCTGAACCCCTAACCACTAGGTATAATATCACAAGTGATATATACATAAAATTTAAAATCTATACCAAAAACCTAAACCCCTAACCACTAAACCTTATACTAAAAATCCTAAACCCCTAACCATTAGGTATAATATCACAAGTGATCTATACATAAACTTTAAAATATATACCAAAAACACTAAACCCCTAACTATTAAACCCTATACCAAAAACTCTAAACCAATAACCACTAAACCTTATACCAAAAACCCTAAACCCCTAACCACTAGGTATAATATCAAAACTGATGTATACATAAAGTTTAAAACCTATACGAAAACCCTAAACCCCTAAATACTAAATCCTATACCAAAAAATCTAAACACCTAACCACTAAACCCTATACCAAAACCCTAAACCACTAACCGCTAAACCCTATACCAAAAACCATAACCCTAACCACTAAATTCTATACCAAAAACCTTAAACCCCTTCCTAACCACTAATCCCTATACCAGAAAACCCAAACCCCTAACCACTAAACCTTATATCAAAAACCCTAAACCCCTAAACCCCTAAACACTAGGTATAATATCACAAGTGATATATAAATAAAATTTAAAATCTAAACCCCTGACCACTACCCTATACCAAAAAACTAAACCTCTAACCACTAGGTGTAATATCACAAGTGATATATACATAAACTTTAAAATCTATACCCTAAACCCTAAACCCCTAACCACTAAACCCTATATCAAAACCCCTAAAACCCTAACCACTAAACCCTATACCAATACCTTTATAAACTAAGATTCACCTGTAGCTTAACAATTATTACCCCTGACATTTTAGTATCATCAGTGATAAATAAATAATAATAAAATCTCATGTGATAAAGTAATATAATGTGGCATTAGTTATAGTATTCCACATATAATTAATATCACATGTGATAAAGCAATATAATGTGATACTAATTGTGCTTATTGTTGACATTCTTAACATGTAATCAATGTTATCTATCACGTGTGATATTATACTAGTAAGCAAAACCAAACAAATCAATCCAATGCTAAACTGGAAAAACTAGTTTGCAACTTAACACCCGGACGAGGAAGAGATGAAGCAGTTTGTGGAAGAACGAAGAAAGATAAGGATTATGAAAGTAACTGAAAAATTTACAGGCTAGCTGTTGTAGACAATATCAAACCCTTAGATGTTTTGGGTTAATACGAATTTATATAACCAGACAGAGTAATGTCTATTATTTGTATTTTAGTTGCATTAATCACCTGTGATATTATTCACATGTACAATACCATAATTAATTTCACATTCTATTAATTTTTTACTTGAGATATTACTCTAAAGTGACTAATTTCATATTTTATTACTTTATCACCTGAGATATTACTCTAAAGTAACTAAGATGGACAATTTAGATACTTTTCATCTTTGATACAATGTTATAACCAATGATAAAAAGTGTTTTACTTACAAAACCAAAATGAATAAAAATAATGCAACTATAAAAATAACAACTCGATGTTATTCTCAAAATCAAACAAAATATGCATTAATTTAGCTTGCTTTTTGAGCAAAATAAAATATTGCTTAAAAGGCTTAACACTTTTTATTCCTAATAACTGGTGTAATATCACCAAGTGATAATAACATTGATTACACCAAGCTCTTCGTAATTACAGTTTATCACATATTATATTATTCATATGTAGAACTTTAGAATTAATGTCACATTATATTGCTTTATCACATGAATTATTAATCTTAAGTGACTAAGAACGTCATTTTAAACACTTTTCATCTGCCTTACACTATTATATCACAAGAGATAAATAAGTGTCACTTAAAAATACAAAAATGAATAAACACTCTTCATTTGCCTTACACTCTAAAACTTTTTGAAAACAACATTAGTCTTCGGCTTTGTCGACTCCGCCTAACCTTTTTAAGCAATTTGCATGTGGCTTAACACTTCTTACTCTTTACAGTGTAATATCACAAGTGATAAATAACCATGAATTTGAAATAGCAACGTATAACAAGAAAGCAAATTATAAAATCAATAATGATCTAAAAATAGAAGTATGAAATGAAAAACATGCCATTACATCTTTATATTTTCAAAAAGAACACAAAACTTTTGAGCAAGGTTTCATTTTTAAGCAACCCTAAACCGACAGTAAAACATTTCTGGTGCTTGTCTATTACATTAAAAGACAAAAAAACCATCTTGTACATGAAAGTACAAAAATATTATAAAACACATAGGTGATAATATATATATATATATATATATATATATAAAGTATGTATATAAATATATATATAATATATAAAGCAATAAAATATCACAATTGAAATTAGAAGGTTAAAAAACATACTTGTTTGTTTATGAAATATTACAAGTGATATTAGACATACATAACACATTTAAACTCATATTAAAGTTATTTTGTCTCAATAATTGTATTCAGATTAACATACATAACAAATTAAAAAAATTATTTATTCGACGTATATAGGTTACAATCATATTAAACAATTCTTACATATGAATGTTTAGTAAATGTTTAAGTTAGTAAAAGGGGGTGAGCATCGGATTCAAAATTTGAAATCTGACAGACAAAAAATTAAAAACTGAACCAAAAATCGAGTTTAAGAAAAAACATGAACCTAAACCGAACCGAATTTTACCTAGAAAAACCGAAACCGAACCATAACCGAACCGAACCGACAAAACCGAACCGAATAGATAATTTAGGAGTTTTTTTTGTTTTAACCAGAACCGAACCGACAAAACCAAAACCGAAAACTATAAATATATAAAACCAACAACCAAACCGAAAATGGTCGGTTCGGCTCGGCTCAGTTTGTCGGTTCGGTTTAATTTTCGATTTGTTTTGCTCAGCCCTTGATTAGAAGATAAAAAGGTCGTTATATAAGAAAGTTAGTTCAATAATATAATCAACAATCGTTTAGATATTTAGTTAAAAACATTCATGTATATTATATAAGGTTCGGTTCAGTTAACCGCAGATATTTAAAAATAAAAACCATAACGAAACCGTGATAAGCGGGTATTTTCGGTTTCGGTTTTTTACTGTTTTGGTATTTTCGGTTTCGATTTTTTACTGTTTCGATATAAGCATTCGGCTCAGTATGCAGGATTCTTTTATTGGTTTTCTGAACACCCCTAATTGTTATGTATTACATATTATGATCCACACTTAAACATCTAATAATAATGTATGTTGTTACCTTTTGACAATATCATATAATATGTCCTATATTGCTGCAACTAATAATATGATTATTTCATAGCATTTCTAACAAGCAATTTGAAATCACAGACTCCATATTATTATGCATAAACTATTCATGTGTTTGCTGATATAGCTACACTGGTTTATAACATGTGATGTGAGACTAAATTAAGTTATCTACTATCATAGAGGCTAAAACAATGTTACATCAAATGTCTTTATCAATTGATACTTTAAAATGAAATCCATGAGCTGTTGCTGCTTCAAATCTCGCCCATAGTTCTTTCTTTTAAGTGTTCTCACCAGAACGCTTCCTTTTTAGAATTATGATGTCAAGATCTTTACACATTAGTGTGTTGTTGCACAGACAAACCAAAGTCAATTTATCAATACAACAAAATGTAAAAGCAAATAGAGTAGAGGTGGTGAATTCCAATACATTTGCGTAACATAGGTATATTTAGGTTAGAATTATCTTCCACAAAAATTGGTAAAAACAAAAACGGGTCACCTGGTTAAAAGTCAACTAAAAGTATTTACATGTGCATAAGCCCCTAAATCATTTTATAAAAAAATTAGATAACTTATTGTGTAATTATAGTTTATTACTGTAAAATCTTAACTAAGATACCTTTTATGAAATTTAAAAAAAATTATAAATTATGTTGCTGATATGCATTTATTTTCAATCCCATTTCCTTTTTTCAGTTTCAATCTCCAAGTTCATTCATTTAATCAATTAAGAAAATTAACAGCTGGTCTATCTCGCAGAAAACATGTACTCATCTCTGCAACATCATATAAGAAACTATTCTTCAGCCGATTCTCAGATACACGTTACTCAACTCTAAAAACAGATCATGCAACAGTGAGATACTGAATCAAACTTCTCACCCACAACGCAATATGTTGTTGTGCATTAACAGTACACACTCATGGCTTTCGTGAGTTTTGACCTTGGTTAGCTCTCTATCTGTAGAGGTTATGTCACCCATTTTTCATACCATTGAGAGCTGCACATGCAATATCTGTGACAGATAGATCCTGATAAACACAAACACAAAACACGTAACCTTTAGAGTTGCCTGTTTCTCTATCTTTCACGAGATCAAATCCCCTACGAGCCCCAAAGACCCATAGCTCCCGACTTAAGCCCTCTATGAATAAGTAAGAAACCCAATCAACAAATATGCGATCACGACCCTCGAGCCCACCCGCAAAACCCTAGTGTTAGACCAACAACACCTAGGTTCAGGTTTGGGTTAGGTTGTGTTAGCCTCAATTTATTGAGTCGAACAAGGAAGTTCGGTCATTCTACGATGGAACTTCGGTCTTTAATAAGTTAATATTGTAATAGGATAATATCGGGAATCGGGCTCGATAGTTAATCTAATATTAGTATAGTGTTTCGGGTGTTAATCTCCCAGCAAAAACCCGAGCCCGGGTCCTAGTAAATATCCCGCGCGTCATTAACGCGACGGGTATATAAACTCTTTATCTATTTAGAAAAAGTTAGTTGTGAAGTTTGTTCAAAATATCAGAAAAATATCTTTTCTTGATTTCTCTCACAATTCTCTCTCTAGTTTCTCACTCTAGAAACAACTCTCTCTTTCTAATTTCTAGTCCGAATTCGTGATCGATTGTGGTGAATGAAGTGTTATCGGGATTCCTACAATATGGCAATCAGAGCTACGTGTGGAAACGTGGTTAGATTCGAGTGGTTCAACAAGATCAAATTCGTGTCAAAAATAAGTAATAAAAAAATCACAAACTCCGAATTTTTGTGCTTAGATGTGTGATAGTATTATGTTATTAAGCAAGATCTAGACCTAAGGTACTAAATGTTCAAGTGAGAATCAAGTTAATAGTCAAAAAGGGTGATTATAAGGCGATTTTGGTGGAAAAAATCGTATATTGCTCGTTGCGTTTTGCGACTTTTCTTCTTGTTGCGTTTGATTTTCCTTAATGTTTCATCTGATGTTCCTCATGTTTGCGTTTTTGATTTTTTGTTGCGTTTTGATTTCAGGTTAGCGTATTTTGAAGAAATTTCCCATTGCGTATTGAAGAGAATTTCATTGTGTTTTTGACCAATTTTCATTGCGTATTGACCAAATATTCATTGCGATTTGACAAATTTCATTGCGTTTGACCAATTTTCAATGCGTTTTGACAAATTTGCTTGCTGTTTTGACAAATTTCATTGCGTTTTGACCAAGATTCATTGCGTTTTGACCAAAGTCATTGCGTTTTGGTGTCATTGCGTTTTGACCAAAGTCATTGCGTTTTGGTGTCATTGCGTTTTGGTGTCACTGCGTTTTGGTTAATAATAGCACTGCGTTTTGTCTAGAAATCTTGTGTGAAGAAAAGGGTTTCAGTAAAAATAGCCATACCATTTGATCCGTAAGTCCGTTTCAGGCGCGTAACTCTCAAATTGAATGAGAAAAAAAGACGGATTCACGTTTAACCAACTTTAGGTTGGTAAAAAGGGATTTTTTCAAGGCCCAAAATCTTGTTTTACTATGATGTTATTGACATTTTTCATAATTTTTGGCATTTGATATAGAACTTGTTATAGTTCTATCTAACGGCCCAATCAGTATTCTAAGGCCCCGTTTCAGTTATGGTGTGCCTATTAAACAAACAACTTTAACCCAAGCCAGAAAATTCTCTGTTTTTAGACAATAAATCATTGGCCCGCTGATTCCGAATCAAAAATGCATTCACGGTTTTCTATTATTTTGAAAAATCCCCCGTTAAATTTTTTATCGTTTTAATCCATAGACTGTAAAATCCCGAGAACGTGACCTGACCTACACGACCACAACTTCACACATCAATCCACCCTAAAGATCCTACAAATCTTTTACACTTCGTTGCTAAACAGGGCCTAGAAAAGAATCCACTAAATAATCACTCATATGGTTTAACACCCTAATTTTTCACCCAACCTCCACACACACCTAACACTCTTGTGGATAAGAAGGATTCCGACTTTGATAAGATATTAGATGACTTATTTAGAATAGGAGCTGAAAACATGAAGCAAATGGGACATGATATAATTCAGGATAATATTTGGGAATAGGATGATAATTTGGAGGAAGATCAGGAGGATGATGGTGATGATAGGGATACTTTTGATATGTAGGATATTACAGTTAAAGATGTAGAACGAATTAGGCAATTCCTCACACCTAACGTTCCTGGCATTATTGAAGATGTTATACAACATTTGATCCCAACAACCCTACACACCACACCACCTAACGAAGATTATGTAGCACCGGCTACTAAACCCATTTTGGACGAACTTTTGGAAGACAAGATCTTGAATGTAGCCATGGTCGATGAAGAGGCTGATTCCACTAGGGATCTTGAGGAGCCTGAAAGACTCCTTGTTGAAGATCCTCATTTTACAAAAATACAGGTGCATTCAGTTATCACAAAACTCGAGCCTTTCATTCATACTCAACCAATGTGTTAGATATTAGAAAAAGACTCGGTCACCCCGTGTATTTTACCATTTATTGTTGCTCGTAGTTAAGTAGTTAATGTATAATGTTCGGTAATAGGCCGGGTAGTAAACCCAACATGTTAGCCCTTTACCAAGGCCCTATGCCGGTTTTATTGTAAGTATAAAAGCCTCTTCCATGCCATGGAAGAGGTAGGTTAGTCATTTTCATTTATAAAAGTTTACTTTCTCACTCTAGAAAGCTCTCCCTCACTTTCTCTCTCTAGAACTTGGCTAATCCTCTAGTCATTCGATTGTGTTATGATTTACAATATCTTACAATTGGTATCAGAGCACATGGGATGATTAGCTAGATTGTGTGTGTGTTTTCTTGGTTAGTTTAGATCAAAAGTTTGGTTTTTGAAGGTTTATAGTCTTGTTCTTGGTTTTCTTTGATCTCGACGTTTGTGATGTTAAAGTTTATGTTTTTATATAACCTTCTAGTACCAAGTTGTGCAAAAGAAACCAGGCAAAAACATTCAAAAGGGTTATTTTTAGGTGTTTTTAGGTGAAAAACCAAAATTTTCATTCTAGCGAATTAGGCTACTGTTCATTGATCTTCCTAGCGAGTTAGATCACTGTACTGGCGAGTTGTCGGAATCGTACACTGTGTCAGAAAGTACAGTGTCAGCGAGTTGTCGTTTTGTACAGGTAGCGAGTTATAGGTAGCGAGTTAGATACTAGCGAGTTACAGGTTTTTGAAGATTCTTTTCTAGCGACTTGTGAACAGGAACTCTGTCAATTTAATTTCTTGCCAGCGAGTTGTCAACTCTTTTCCAGCGAGTTAAGCATAGCGAGTTATAGGTTTTTGAAGATTCTTTTCTAGCGACTTGTTAACAGGAACTCTGTAAATTTAATTTCTTGTCAGCGAGTTGTCAACTCTCCTCCAGCGAGTTAAGCATAGCGAGTTATAGCTTTTTGAAGATTCTTTTCTAGCGACTTCTGAACAGGAACTCTGTCAATTTAATTTCTTGCCAGCGAGTTATCTACTCTCTTCCAGCGAGTTACCTCCTGCGAGTTATTGACTTTTTGGTTTTTTAAACTGAATTCTTCAACGTGTAATCCTAACAAACCTTTACAACAATTCACCAAATCAGACAATCAATCACCACTTTTAACATACAATCACTAATCATTGTTCGAACAACTTAATCATTTCACAATCAATTAAGATGGATAATCTTTCGGAAGACATCCAATGTGTCGGTTCAGATACCCGACCACCTATGCTTGATAGGACTGACTTTGCATCATGGCAACAACGTATTCGATTGTATTGTTAGGGTAAATAGAATGGTGTGAACATTCTGAAGTTAATTGATGAAGGACCATTCCGGATGGGGACATTTCGGGAAACACTAACTAAAAGGACTGATGGTGCCCTAAATCTAGGTCCAAAATGACCACGAGTCTATTCTGACTTGTCACCTGAAGATAAGGAAAGGTACAATGCTGACATTCGGGCAACAAATATCCTACTTCAAGGGCCACCAAAAGATATCTACTCCCTTATCAATCATTACACCAATGCAAAGGACATATGGGACAATGTAAAGATGCTCCTGGAAGGTTCAGAATTAACAAAAGAGGACCGTGAATCACAACTGCATGATGACTTTGAACACTTTCGTCAGAACAAGGGAGAAACCATTCATGACTACTATGTCCGGTTTGCCAAACTCATTAATGACATGCGGAACATCAAGACGACCATGTCCATAATGCAGTTGAACTCCAAGTTTGTGAACAACATGTTGCCTGAATGGGGTAGATTTGTAACAGCAGTGAAACTGAACAGAGGGTTGAGGGATTCCAACTATGATCAGCTGTATGCATATCTGAAGCAACACGAGGCACATGCCAATGAGAACAAAATGATGATGGATCGATTCACTCAACACACTGTGGATCCACTTTCTTTTATGTCAAATGTCTTACACCAGAAGCACTATTTACAATCATCTACAACTCCACCATCCACATATGTTCCATCACACTTTGCTGACAACACTCAACTTGATTCGGGACTCTCTCCAACAGACAACTTAATTGAGAATTTAACCAACACACTTGCCCTTCTCACCCAATCATACAAAACATACCTACCTTAAACAAATAATCAAGTCAGAACTTCATCAAATACAAGGAACCAAGCTACAGTTCAAGATGAGAGAGTTGTGGTTCAGAATGTTCAGGGTCGACAGAATAGAGGTCAGGGGAACAATGCACGGGGTGAAGGTGCAGCTGGTTATGGGGGAGCACAAAACAGAGTTGGGAATGCTAATCCAGGTCAAGCAAGGCAAATTAAGTGCTACAACTGCAATGGTATAGGCCACCTAGCAAGGAACTGCACTCAACCCAAGCGTCTACGGAACTTCGAATACTTCAAAGACAAGATGTTGCTGATGCAAGCTCAGGAGAATGGGGTGGCATTGGATGAAGAGCATTTATTGTTTATTGTAGGTGGACAAGACAACGCTATTGATGAAGATGTGGATGAGCAACTTGTTCAGGATTTAGCACTCAAAGTGGATAATGTGTTTCAAGCTGATGATTGTGATGCTTTTGATTCTGATGTAGATGAGGCTCCCACCACACAGACTATGTTCATGGCTAATCTATCATCCGCATATCCTGTTTATGATGAAGCTGGTCCGTCTTATGATTCGGACATTCTATATGAGGTACACGACCATGCTCACTATCAGGATGCAGTTTTTGAACATCATGAAGAACACGAGATGCATGAAGATGTACAACCAAACTATGTTGTTGACTCACATGCTATATATACGAGTGATATTAATATGATTCCGTATGAACAGTATGTAAAGGACAACGCAGTATCAGTTGTATAAAGTAATGTATCTTCTGTTCCAAATGATGCATGCATGATGATATTTAATGATATGCATGAAACGCATGCCCAACCTGTCTCAGTCACAACACAAAACACAATAGTCGACAATTCATTAACTGCTGAACTTGCAACATATAAGGAACAAGTTGAACCGTATGAAAGACGGTCCAGGTTTGAATTCATGAAAAGAGAACAAAATATTGATGAACAATTAAGAATAGTTATCACTGACCATAATATTAAGGAAGAAACTCTAAAAAAGGAACTTCATTCTGTAAAAATGCAACTTGCTTCTACCATCAACCATAACAAGTCAATGGTAGAAGAAGTTACGTCTTTGAAAAAGGATTTTAAACAGAAAGAAAACAAATACCTTGAAGAATTTTTAGACATGAAAGCTTTAAAAGAAAAGGTCGAGGATAAATTATACAAACAAGACCAGTCTCTTCAAACAGTTCACATGTTGTGTAAACCAAAGCCCTATTATAATGAACAGAATAAGGTAGCTATTGGCTACAAGAACCCTTTATGCCTCACCCGTGCAAAGCAAGTTCAGCCTGCTCTATATAATGGTTATGAAATTATCAAAAACAATCATGTTTCGGCTATAGTGCACAACACAGAGGATACCCTAGAGATAGCTGAAATCACTAGGAGAAAATGAATGACAAAATGAAAGACCCTAAGTGTGTGATTAATAAGGTTAAGATTGCACCACCTGATTACTCGAAAGAGAATTATTTAGCGACCTTCACACCACAGAAGCAATTGACCTCCGAGCAAATATTTTGGTCGCAAGATCTCATTAAGACGAAAGCAGAAGCTCTCAAAAAGCAGGCCACAGCCTCAAGACCTATCAAAGCGTTGACGGTGTACCTGCTAAATACACCTGCAAAGCTTGTCCCTAGGGTGCTTCCAACAAAGAGTCAAGTGAAAATTAATATTTTTACACTCATACAACTCTTTTTGGAATTTGAAAAAACCTTCTTATTGCACATGATAATTTAATTGCCAATTGTTTGTCCAAAGAAGTGTTTTATGTTGCAACGAATTCTAAGCTTAATATTTCTAGATTTACTGAAATACATGATGCTCACACTATTGTTGAGGCACGTTGTCTGGAACTTGAAGCTGAGCTTTCTAATTTACGTAAGATGATTCAAACTGATAATCATAATGAGTTAGTTAAATGGTTTTCCAACCTTAAGGTAAATCACTTAAACCTGCAGTTAAAGTATCAAAATCTTAAAGAAAGTTTTAGAATTAATCCATCAACACCCGCTAGAGATACTCCTGATTTTGATTCAGCCTTTGTAATCGGAAAAATGAAAGCTTCTTGCTTCAAGGAAAGGACAACGTCATTAATAAATTGAAAACGCAAATCTCTTACTTGCAAGAGACCCGTAGTGAAACTGACCGTACACTTTACTTTAGGGCCTTAGATTTTCAGATCACCCAGTTAACTAAAAAAGTCACTGTTCTTCAAGAACAATATAAGCTTTTTAGGGAAGAAAATGCAAAAATTAAGCAGCATTACTAAGAATTGTATGATTCTATTAAGACCACTCGTGCTAAGCATCTAGAACAGACAAATGCCTTGACAACTGAAAATAAGAATCTCAAAGCCCAATTGCAGACTAAAATGAAAAGTGTCACTAAGGATCATGTAAAACCAACAGTTCTTGCACCAGGCAAGCATGCTATAGATGTTGAACCGATTCCCTTTCGCATTAGGAATAATAGGGAAGTTCATCTAGATTATCTCAGACATCTTAAGGAAACTATAGAAACCCTTCGCGAAATAGTAGAGGAAGCTAAGGTTGAACGACCCTTAGATAGGTCAATAGTCTTTTCTTGCTGTTACACTAAACACTCTTAGGAACTCTTAGAATATGCGATTGGCACTTGTTCGAAAGACTTTAACAACCGAGATAAAAAGCATGCTCCTACCCTTTTAATTAGCAAAAATCAAGTTACTTTTAAAGAACCATGTAACACGTCAAATAGTAACACACACATACATGTAGGGCAACTGAACACTCAACAGACTAATGTCCCTATGCCTCCTTCTACAGGAGTAAACTGTTGCACAAATTCTAGCGGATCACAGCCTAGGCGCAATACCAAGAAAAAAAGATCTTGCCAGCTAAAGGTGTCAACAAGAAGAAAGTAGAAGAACACCTTAGGACAAATAAATCTAACTTAAGAACCACGAATCGTATTGATTCTAGTAGTAGCTCTAAGCGTACTGTAATTAATTCGAATTCTGATTCTGTTTGCCAAACATGTAACAAGTGTTTAATTTATGCAAATCATGATATGTGTGTGGTTTATTATTTGCAATCAGTTAAGGCACTCCCATCTATTCATAATAGTCATAATGTTGTGCGCACAGTTAAGCAAGTTTGGAAACCTAAGCAAGTTAGGCAAGTATGGAAACCCATATGCAAAGTGCTTACTAGTGTTGGTCATCAATGGAGACCCACGGGCAGAATATTCCCCTTAGGAGAATAGTGCCCTTTAACTAGGCTCATTGCACCCAAAGTAGTATATGCTAAGCAAAACGTGTATCAGGCCATTACTTATGCTAACAAACAGGAACCCAACCAAAATTGGGGATCCAACTTTCCAAACTCTTCATCTTCGTATGTTTTCAAATGCAGGTCGTACAGATCATCCTTTCGTATTTGGACTCAGGCTGTTCAAAACATATGATTGGAGATCGCTCACGGCTTAGGAATTTCGTAAAAAAGTTCATCGGGACAGTTAGATCCAAGAATGACCACTTTGGTGCTATCATGGGTTATAGAGATTACGTGATTGGTAACAGTATGATCTCCAGGGTATAATATGTGGAAGGACTAGGACACAATCTGTTTTCAGTCGAAAAATTTTGTGATTCTGACCTAGAAGTTACATTCAGGACACATACTTGTTATGTTCGAGACACGGATGGTGTTGAATTAATTAAAGGTTCTCGTGGTTCTAATTTATATACTATCTCAGTTGAAGACATGATGAAGTCCTCTCCAATTTGTTTGTTGTCCAAAGCCTCCAAGAACAAATCATGGTTATGGCATCATCGTTTAAATCACTTGAACTTCGACACCATCAATAACCTTGCAAGAAAGGACCTCGTAAGAGACTTACCTAGATTGAAGTTTGAGAAAGATCATCTCTGCTCTGCATGTCAACTAGGAAAGAGCAAAAAGCATACCCACAAACCCAAACCTGAAAAAACCAACTTGGAAGTTCTTAATACCCTTCATATGGATTTATGTAGCCCGATGCAAGTGCAAACAATTAATGGGAAGAAATACATCTTAGTCATCGTTGATGATTATTCTCGGTTTACTTGGGTCAAGTTTTTGAGATCAAAAGATGAAACCCAACGGTCGTCATTAAATTTCTAAAACAAATACAAGTCGGTCTCAGCAAAACTGTCAGATACGTCCATACCGATAATGGCACAAAATTTGTCAATAAAGACTTGACTGATTATTATGAACGTGTCGGCATTTTTCACCAAAAGACAGTTCCGAGGATACCACAGCCAAACGGCGTTGTCGAAAGATGAAACCGTACCCTTGTAGAGGCCGCTAGAACAATGCTGATATTTTCTAAGGCCCCAATGTTTTTATGGGCAGAAGCTGTGGCGACTGTTTGTTACACACAAAATCGATCCCTCATTCACATCCGTCACGACAAAACCCCATATGAACTGGTGCATTATAAGAAGCCTGATCTTACCTTTTTTTATGTCTTTGGTGCTCTTTGTTACCCTACAAATGACAACGAAGAACTTGGAAAACTGCAACCAACGGCTGATATTAGAATTTTCGTGGGCTATGCACCAAGCAGGAAATGTTATCGAATCTACAACAAGAGAACCCGACAAATTATGGAAACTATTCATGTTCAATTCGATGAGCTAACTAAGCAAATGGCTACTGTGCAACTCGGTACAGGACCCGCTCCTTCTTTTCTAACGCTTGGACAAATAAGTTCAGGGCTCGTACCAAATCCGGTTCCTGCAGCACCTTATGTACCCCCCACGAATAAAGAACTGGAGATCTTATTCCAACCAATGTTCGAAGAATACTTAGAACCTCCTCGCGTTGAAATACTGATCTTTCCTGCTCCAGCAGTTTCAGTACCAGTCAATTTAGCCGATACACCTTCATCTACTACCACTGATCAAGATGCACCTTCTCCAAGTCATTCATCATCATCTTTGGCATTACAATCTCCAAGTTTACATCAAGGCATTGCAGCTGATACTACTCTCATGGAAGACAATCCTTTTGCTCTTGCTGACAATCATCCCTTCATAAACATATTTTCTCTGGAACCTAGTTCTAAAGCATCATTATATGGGGATCTTAGTTCAGCAGAATCTCCTTATGTCTCTCAAACACTTCATCATCTCAGGAAATGGAGCAAGGATCACCCACATGATAATATTATTGGCAATCCCTCTCGACTGGTATCCACCAGAAAACAACTAGCAACCGATGCCTTATGGTGCTTGTATAACTTTGTACTGTCAAAAGTCGAACCAAAGAACTTCAAATATGTAATTACTGAAGATTGTTGGTTTCAAGCTATGCAAGATGAGATTCACGAATTTGATCAGCTTCAAGTATAGGAATTAGTACCTCAACCAGACTGTGTCATAATTATTGCTCTCAAATGGATTTACAAAGTTAAACTTGATGAATACGGTGATGTTCTGAAGAACAAGGCTAGGTTAGTGGCCAAGGGATATCTACAAGAGGAGGGCATTGATTTCGAGGAATCATTTTCACCGATTTCACATATCGAGGCTATTCGAATCTTCATCGCCAATGCCACCAGTAAAAACATGACCATCTATCAAATGGATGTAAAGACAGCATTTCTGAATGGCAAATTGAAGGAAGAAGTCTATGTTAGTCAACCAGAGGGCTTCGTTGATCCTGACCATCCGATACATGTTTATCGTCTGAAGAAGGCTTTGTACGATTTAAAGCAAGCCCCTTGGGCATGGTATGATACCTTGTTATGTTTTCTTCTGGACAACAAATTTTCCAAGGGTGTAGTGGATCCGACAATTTACTCAAAAAATAGGCAAACATATTCTTCTTGTTCAAATATATGTAGATGATATCATTTTTGCCTCGACCGACCCTAAATCATGTAAAATATTTTCCTATGAGATGAGTTTTAAATTTCAAATGTCAATGATGGGACAAATGTCTTTTTTCTTAGGCTTATAAGTTTCTCAAAATCCCGGAGGCATTTTTATTAATCAATGAAAATTTGCTCTTGAAATATTAAAGAAATTTAGGATGGATTCGTGTGACTCTGTTGATACACCCATGGTGGATTGACTCAAACTGGATGAGGACCCCTTAGGGATTCCATTTGACCGGACTCGATTTCGTAGTATGGTCGGCTCCCTAATATATCTCACTGCCAGCAGACCCGACCTTGTATTCGTGGTATGCATGTGTGCTAGGTATCAGGCTTCGTCTACCAAAAAGCACCTTGAAGCACTTAAACGGGTCTTTCGGTATCTTAGAGGAACCATTAATTGGGGTCTTTGGTATCCGAAAGACACCGCTATGGCACTAACGGCCTATGCAGATGCGGACCATGCAGGTTGTCAAGACACATGAAGAAGTACGTCAGGAAGTGCTCAGTTCCTTGGAGATAAATTAGTCAGCTGGTCATCAAAGAAATAGAAGAGCATTGCGATCTCTATAACATAGGCTGAATATATTGCCATGTCTGGATGTTGTGCTCAGATACTTTGGATGAGATCACATCTTACATACTATGGCTTTGTCTTTAATAAGATTCCCTTGTATTGTGACAATCGCATAGCCATTGCTCTCTGCTGCAATAATGTCCAACACTCCTAGTCTAAGCACATTGACATACGACACCATTTTATAAGAGAGAAAGTTGAGAAAGGTGTGGTTGAATTGTACTTCGTGACGACGGATTATCAGCTCGCAGATATATTCACCAAAGCATTGCCAAGAGTACGGTTCGAATTTATCCTCCCGCGTCTTGGTATGAAGAGTATGTCTCTGGAAACTCTTAAACGTCTCCAAGAAGGAGAAGAGGAGCAAAGGATGGTTCTCCTATATCCTATGTAAATATGTATATAGCTAAAATCTAAAAAGAAAATACAAAAATATAAAACCTACAAAAACCATAAAAAATCAAAAAATAGAAAATACAAAAATAGTTTTTTTTTCAAGACGTGTCTTCCGTTTATCGATAACATTTACGGACCTAGAAATGTCATTCAATAATGACACGGGTCTTTAAATGAAGCTCAAACGAAAGTTCAAATTTTTCAAAACATGTCTTTATGGCTTGTAGTTATTTCAGACTGCAACCCGTTTTTCAAATTGAGGACAGCATGTCACCAAAAAGACAGCTATTCTTGACAACGGGTGATTAAGTTCTCCCGGGCATGGATTACTTCATCTCCATGCACCCTCGATCTAATGTACGTTTTAGTACACTATTTCTTGATATAGAAAAGAAGTCTTCTCTCTTTAACCAAATAATTTTTCGTCTATGATTCTTCAGAAAATTATTTGTGTTACCAACAGTGGAAAAGTGTTGTTTGAAAATCAATCAGACTTGAACTTTTCAAAATTTGACACTCAATCAACGACTACAGCTCTTTAAATAGAAAACGGGTCATTGATTGAGGGGGAGAGTGTTTTTCAAATTTATGACATCTAACGGGCATTTTAATTCATTAAATAATTGACTGGTAAAGGTTTTTGTGTTAAACGGGGTTTCAACTTGAAGGGGAGTTAAAGTTATTCTAACTTAAAAGGCCAAATTGGTCAATCATTTGTGAGTATAGGGATTTATGTGTAATTTGCTAAATGTTTCCTAGGCTTGTATAAATATAAGGACCATTTGTGCCATCTCTGAAACTTGTTCTAACCTTGTTAATACTCTTAACCTGAATGTGAGGAACTTAGGAAGTTTAGGGACCAATTCTGCCAAATGGTAAAACTTATAAAGTATAAAAGGTGTCAGCGAGTTAATGTTGGTCAAACTTTCAAAGAACTCAGTCAAACTTTCTCTCTAAAACCTTATCGCAACTCGCCAGTTTGAAGCATTCATTGATTTGTGATTTTTGTGACCATTCTTTCTAAGGTACTTGTTAGATAATGTTCTTTATCATGTTAACATCATACATCTAAAACATTGTTGCCTTAATCACACTAAATCGCTCAAAATCAATGTTTTCGCCTTTAATTATCATCTAAATCTTCGTTAATGATTGGAATGATATATTAGTTGATGGGTTAGGTTTAGGATGAGTATATGATGCTTCGTTAGTGCCTGAATTTCCCCCCTTGCATCACTCTATGGTTTTGATGATTTTCGTGAATATAGTTGACTTTTGTTAGTCAAAAATCGTTGCTTTTTGTTAGTTGTTGTTTCCGACTGTGGCTAAGTGTTTGATAAAGTTTTCTAAAAGCTTATTCATGTGGTTTCTTGAAAATCCTTTGGTGGTTTGTAAATTTATGTGTTAGCGACTTTTCTGTGTGCTAAGTAGCGAGTTAGGACTTTTTTTGGTAGCGAGTTAGTGTTGTTGCTTATTTAGCGAGCTGTAGTTCTAGTCAGCGAGTTATGATTATTGTTTTAGCATGAACAGGCAACTCGCTAACCTGTAGCGAGTTGATGAAGATTGATATTTTTATTGAAATTTCCAACTCTCTATTTCAAATTTTCCAAACTTAATAGCGAGTTATTATTTTAATAAGAATATTCGTAGCGAGTTATCCTTAGCGAGTTGTCATTGGCGAGTTGAATATTCTTTAAAGTGTGTGCAGGTAACTCGCTACTTCTTAGCGAGTTAGTGAAGGTTTTATTAATTATAATATTTAACCCTCTATTTCAAAATTTTCCAATTTAGTAGCGAGTTAAGTGTTTATAATATAATATTCATAGCGAGTTATGTAGCGAGTTATGTAGCGAGTTGTGGGAAATATTATTTGAGAGAGTTATCATTGTGCATTTTGTCAACATATTCCAAGGTTGACTTCTGTTGACCTTAGAATTGACCAAACTCATCTAACACCATATATCTGTACGTATGTCTTGTTGCTGGAATTATCTGTACAGATTCTATGGCTGACTTAAACATTCCTGTTGATATTTCACCTGCTGAACAAGCTCCTGCTGTCGCACCACCGACCAGAACGGATGATCAGATTCTTTTGTCAAGCAAATGGGCGCACATCGGCATGAGTAACAGTGTGCTCGATGTATAGAAGTCCCATAGGAATCTTATCTTCTCAATTGCTGTGGCCATACTGAAAAACACTAATTTCTTCAAGGCCTTCACAGTATCATCCACGATTCCTGCTATCTACATTTTGCAGTTTTGGGACACCATGTGCTTTAACTCATTGTACAGTTGTCAGTTGGATGAGAAATGGTTCAATCTACATAAAGATATTCTCAGAGATGCACTAAGTATCACTCTGGCCAATGATAACTATCCCTTCGAGGCTCCACCTTCGAGTGATACTATAATTGAGTATGTTAACACTTTGGGATACCCTAGCATACTCAGGAACATGTCTGCAATGTCTATTATTGCTCTTTATCAACCATGGAGAGTCATCCTGTCTATGATCAACATGTGCCTCACAGGTAAAACGGCTGGATTTGACAGGCCAAGACATCTTGTGCTTCAGATTCTTTAGGGTATCACTCATCACTCCAACATTGACTATGCTGAACGAATATGGGAGGAGTTTGTTCAATCCATACAAACCTTCCTCACTGACAAGAAGAACTTAGCCACGGAAGCTCGCAAAAAGAAAAAGACCCTTCATCTGCTAATTCCAATTGTTAGGTTCACCAAACTTATCATCCACCACCTGAGAACCAAGCACAACATACATCTAAGAACCGGATCGCCTCTTCACTATTCACATGAGGAAAGCGTTCTGAACACCCTCAGGTTTGTTGGAAAGGATGGAAGGGAAGTCTTTGATATGCCAATACATGATGCTCTTCTCATTGATGAAATCACAAGTGCACCTTACTACAGTAGATACCTGGAGCATGTAGCTGAGTATCAACGTTGTCTAGATGAAGAACACGGTAAAGTAGAGGAAGAAGATGTTACCGAATCTCCCAAAGCTGCCAAGGCTACTAAATCCAAGACAGCTAAGCAGACCAAGCCCTCAACACCTAAAGCATCTAAAGTCACAACACCACCCAAACCAACACCAACAACAACTGAACCCTCCAAGAAAGACCAAAGTAAAAAGCGTAAACTGGTCAAGGAGACATCTGATACACCATCTCTCGCAAAACGATCTAAAGCTGGTAAGGTGACAAAGCAGCGATAGCCAAAGAGCCCTCTGTAGTTGGTTGATGAGTTTGTTGACGAAGGTGTTCCAGAACAGGAACATGTTTATGGTGATGAAGAAGCAGACATTCAACTGGCCGTGGAACTAAGCATTAAGGAACAAGCAGAACGTACTCAAGGACCAGCTCGTCCGGTGGTTATAAGGGAACCTGACTCTGGGAGAATTCAACCGCTTCCTGATGTACAGGGAAAGGGAAAAGAGAAGGTCAGCGATGAACAAGTAGCTCTTGATCTTCTCACCCTTCAGACACTAAAGAAAAAGAGCCCTGTTGAACAATATATCTTCCAGAGGCGCACACCTACCCAACTGAACCCTCTGGTCACGCTGAATCTCCTTCTTTGTATGCGGAACTGGGTCTGACTGACAGTGAGACGTAATATGACGAGGAAGTGTCTCCTGATATTAATGCTGGAACTCAAGATGAAGGCCAGGTTGGACCAAACCCTAGTGACCAAGATAAAGGCCAGGCTGGACCAAACCCTAGTATACAAGATGAAGGCCAGGCTGGATCAAACCCTGGTGATGCTGCAGAGTCCCAACCTCAGTCAAGTCATGCTGTTCATGCTGGACCAAACCTTGAACACATGGACTTCGAGGTCACTAATGCTTCAACTCAACAAAACCATGAGCAAATGAATGAAGAGTTTACTACAACGGCTTACCTAAGTGTTCAGGAAAACCTCAAACTCCCAACTGAAGATCAAGCGAGACTTGAAGAACCTGCAAGCTCCGCTGGAACCCTGTCTTTTCTACAAAATATTTACAAGGAACTCAGCTTCACCAATTAATTCCTTGTGGAGAAATATCAGGAAGACGAACCTGATAAATCCAATACTAAAGCTGAGGTCCAGTTAATGGTCACGGTTCCCATTCATCAGGACACCTTTTCAGTTCCTCTAATGACCACTCTGGTTATCGATCTCACAATGTCACAACATGTCTGCAAAACGGTTCAAGCACCACTACCAACATCAACCGCAACTGTCACAACAATCACAACAACAACATCTCTTCCACTACCTCCACCTCAACCACAACAAAGCACCACAGATCCGATCCTTGTCCGTCGCATAGGTAAACTCGAACAACATATGGCGAATCTATTACAAGATAATTTAGCCCTGGGGGAAAGGTTAGACAAACATGGAACACGGCTATACAACTTGGAGAAGCTTGATATTCCCTACAAGGTAAGCCAAGCTGTTGATGAGATAGTTACTGATGCAGTTGGCTGGGCAATGCAGGCTCCATTACGAGCTCGCTTTAGGGATCTGCCCATTGTCGATATGAAGGAAATACTACAACAACAAATGTTTGAAGACGACTCCTACAAGGCTAATAATGTCCATAATGACTTGTATGAAGCCCTGTAGAATTACTTGGAGTTAGATTATTCCAATCAAAGTCTTGCTGAACAGGAGGAAGCTCGTAAAAAGCGACGAAAGAGACGTGACGCACCAAGATCTCCTCCTGGGTCTCCACCATCACAGCCACCTCCTCCACCTCCTCCAGCAGGCGCATCCGGTGCTCCAGGTACTTCAGGAGCATCGGGGTCTTCTCAGTTGCTGCCACCTCCACCTCCTCCATCTACTGGTATATCTGGATCTACTCTGCAATAGGGCCGTGAAGTTCTGAGATCATCCAAGACTACAGCCTCAACTTAACAATCTATGGCTTGGACTACATCTGATACTAGAGATGAGTCAATTGGCATCGCAGGGGCTCAAGAGCTATCTCCTTCAGATGATATGATGCATGATGACTCTGCTCCAGACGAACAAGTATAGGTATCTGATGATCAACACTCTAGGGATGATCACACACCAGCAGCTGCTGCCTCAAGAAAATACTAGTGGAAGACTTTACCTGAAGAGGAAAGACTAGCGACTCCTGAACCCACTTGGACCATTCTTCCTTCTAATGTGTCAGATGTAGAGAACAACTGGGCTTCTGCATTAGCTTCAAGCTATGAATCCCCTGCTGAGAATTCCTTGCTTGCAAAGACTGGTGACATGACGACTTTCTTGAATTGGTACTGCCATCAAATAAACAAGTCCAAACTCACCCGAGCCGACTTAGAAGGGCAGGCATATGAAGTTGTCAAGGTATTTTATCCAGATACCATTCACCTTCAGTTTCAGATGGAGGAGTGTCACAAGATGCTCATAGATCAGGTTGATTGGCAAATCCGGAAGGAGATCAAGTCAGAGTCAATGTTAACCGACCACTGCCTCTAGGTGGTCCTCTAGGTCATGTCACTATTCAAACAGAATTCTTCTTCAACAAAGATCTGGAATATCTGAGATTAGGCAACAAGGTAAGCATGCCAGTAATATCAATCTCCAAGATGAAGGCTGCTCGTTATCCTGACTTTAGTCTTGAACTGCTAGTGCCGGAACAAATGTGGATTAAAGATGTGTGCACCTATGACATAAGTGCCAAGTATGGTATCGCTCACTAGTGGTTTAATCGACAGAAGTTCTACATTGACAGACATGACTATCCCTCGCATCGTAAAGAAGTCCGAACACACATGCGGATTCTCAGTGTAGTCCGAATCAAAGCCTACTCATGATACGGGTATGACTACTTCAGTGAAATTGTTCTTTCGAAGAGCCGACTTCCAAGAACAACGATTGCAGAAAAAGATTTCAAGAACCTGTATCCTAGTGACTTTGAAGACTTGAATTTGCTCCTTTTGCAAAATCATCTCGATCATCTTTTTGGTTTAGACAAATGGATGCTATTAACTGCTGTCAAGTTGTGGACCCGTAACTTAGTGATTCGACAGCGAGTGGAAGACTTCCAACTTGGTATTGAAAGCTACCAAACTCAGCTGAACCTTACTAAACCAGGATGGGACACTACAGGATACGAGTTCAAGCATGATTATACCATCATTGAGTCTCCTCGAGCAGTAATCTTCCCGATCAACAACAATGAATGAAAGATCATGCTGTTCAACGAAATATACAAGTTTAGTGATGGCACGTTGACACGTATTCTGGAAACACTGGATTACAAAGTCAAGGAATTCAAGATCAAGCGGCTCAATCCGGGTATGAATATGCGCTTCTGGACTGAAAAGGACGTGCCAAGGAGCAATGAGTTCATTACGGCAATTGAAAGGCGACTGAAGACAAGAAGGATCTACCAAAACCTGGAATGCTTTGTTGGTAGACGTGCTCGTGATATTGACTACAGGCTTCTTTAGAGAACTGAATGATATCATCATTCCCTCTAAAAGGTCAATATCATGTGTAGTATATTGTAAACTTTGTACATTATATAGTTATGTAGTTATCAATGTTATGTGTCAGTTACGAATTTTTCTTGAGTTTCTCGTTAAACTCTAAATCATTTATAAAATCATCCTAACTGACACTAACAGACTCCCTCACTAATTGAGGGGGAGCATATATAGGTTCCAATATCGGCTTGTATTTAATCAGACCACACTTTCTCCCAAATTTTTCTAACATATTTAAATCAATTGAGATCCTAAATCTCAAAGGGTTTGAAATTTTTGATCAGGGGAGAGAATGTGATTTAAATATGAAATCTGATAAAAATGTGATCTATTAAGACTCAAGCAGGTACTCCTCCCTCCATGTGCCAAACAATTTCAATTACCGATGCACGTGTTGAGGGGGAGCATTTCTAAATATAATCAAAACAATCAAGGTACAATGGCTTTGATATTTATATCACAAGTACCTTGGTTGATTTTTAAATGGTTTATGGCAAGGTGAACTGTACTAAAAGACCAACCCTATAGTTACTTTATCAAAGTTATAAGGATGGTAAGGTTAGGTACTCGTTCCCATGATCCCACCAGAGCCAGAGAGATATACCCAGGGACAATCTACTAGTTAGTGTAAAAGTCCTAGGTATGATTACAAAAGGAGTATTGTGAGAATAAGGGAATAGTGTGGACTGAGATGGAGCTAGTACTGGAACATACCCAACAAGGTATTAGTTATGAAGTCTCGGTAGGTAAGCATAACGGGGTTTGAACAGAATGAAAAAAACATGTTAAGTTAAATAAAGGTGTGAAAAGAAAGCAGGCTCCTTAAATATTAGGCAGAAATGGGTCCTACATATGCTGTTTCGGATTTCACATGGTTGATTGCTGACATTGAAGCCCAAGTATCCTGGAACCCAGTGATACGTGGCAAACCCCCCTTTCCACTCAAGATCCTTAAAGGATCTTGTTTCATTTCTCACAGAGACTCAATACAGTTCATATCATCTCTCTACTCCGAGTTAGATGATATGAAAAGGTGGCAGTCCGCTCCCAGCCTCCGACCACTATAACCAAAAATGCACTATAGAGTCTAGAGCCATGAGATCATCCATAAATCTCGTTAGGACACTAATACAAACTATGCTTGCTCATCATACACTGTGATTACAAGTAATATTTTAAGAGTCCTATGCATTATCCTCGTGGTATTGCCAGAACATCTGAGTGATACGAAAGTACTCACAATGAAGATGGAAATCCTTCTAGAGCCAACATCAAACAAGCTCTTGGTAGGTGACATGTGAGATCCACAAGGATTAAACTTGTGACAACTGGAAAGCAACAAATGGTGCAATTCTTTATGAATCAAACTTTTTCCAGGTCTGTGAATTGTCGAATAGTTTTTTGAAAAACCTCTTCGATGTGCTCAAACAATTATTTTCGAGCACATTGACTGTGTATATCTTTCAAAACAAATGAGTTTATGATGAAATTTGATCTTCTGATATAAAACCGTTGATGTGTCATAAAAACTCTTTTCTGAGTGACACACGATTGACTTTCAAATTAATTTTTCATTAATAAGTGGGTTTCTCAATTCACTGGTTCACTCACTATGTGCTTTGTCTACTTTGAGACGCTCCAGTTTGAGAACGGCTAGCACAGCTGCGAAACCCTGTCAAGGAGATTCTTCGCCATTCTACCTGATCACAGGCAGTATTCATACTGAATAACGGGGAACCGTGGTTCTTGCAACCTTATTCAACGAAAGTGAACAAAGACACTTTTGTTTATTTATCACTAACAATTTCTTGCAGGAAATTCTCGACGGTAGCAGCTGATGGCAAGAGACATGTCAATTCACAACCCCATGCTCACACTTAAAATTCCTAATCAAAGACATCATAATTAACGAATGACCTATTTCACAGCTTCCGCAACTCTGATGAGTACAATCATGATCCAGAAAAGTGTGAGCATGTCGGTCCGAAGGTCACAACATCACATGGAGGCAATAATACCACAAGGATGATTTGGAGATTTACTGTGGCTGATGATCTCAAAGAATGCTCAAAGATCACACAAGTCAAAGGAACTATGCTCAAAGACTACTACAGTATGTACAAAGTAATCAATACATGAAGAATCAAAGACTACGAGCTGAACACAAGAAATAGATAGCTGAGCTTAATTTAGTATTTTCTGGGGTGACCTCCCTTAGGGGAGATTGTTAGATATTAGAAAAAGACTCGGTCACCCCGTGTATTTTACCGTTTATTGTTGCTCGTAGTTAAGTAGTTAATGTATAATGTTCGGTAATGGGCCGGGTAGTAAACCCAACATGTTAGCCCTTTACCAAGGCCCTAGGCCGGTTTTATTGTAAGTATAAAAGCCTCTTCCATGCCATGGAAGAGGTGGGTTATTCATTTCATTTATACAAGTTCATTTTCTTACTCTAGAAAGCTCTCCCTCACTTTCTCTCTCTAGAACTTGGCTAATCCTCTAGTCATTCAATTGTGTTATGATTTCTAATATCCTACAGTAAACCTCTAAATTACAAATCCTTATAAAGCAATGCACTATAAGGGGGTCGACTCTTCGGTCGCTGGTAAAGGTTGTCGGTCGCCCTTATAATGCCATAGTCGGTCGTTGGTCGGTCGAGGAAGAAAATGGTCGCATGGACGATCGATGGCAACACACAAAAAGGAATCTTGATTTCATTAAAACATGAAATTATCATTTATGTGGAGAAAATGAAGAAGGGATAAAAGGCTGCAAGTTTCTTGTGATTTAATATCACTTTGTGTAATAAATTATGAAGATATCTTACATTATATATAAGTGGATATCATAATGATGACTCAGCCACATATTTGCCACATCTTCATTAAACAATTTCCACATCAGTAACATTTCAATCCACATAAGCGTATGGGAATTCCACCTAGGCAAATATTTCAACTAATAATGCCACTTATGCATACACAAGTGACACATAAACATTTAACATGCCACCTAAGCAACTATTTATGCCACCTAGACAATTAAGTAGTCCACCTAAGCATATATATAATGCAACCGAAATAACTAAATATTTTTTAAAAAGTTATTGGCAAGAATTGAACTTGGGTCTATAGGGTAAACAAACATACAAATAACCACTATGCTATTTAACTATTTGTGGTTACAATTTCAAAAACAAACAACTAAGCTTTAATTCTAACTATAAATTTTTAAAAAAATTAGTTTTGCACCTATAATAGAGGGAATTATTCATTTACTGGAGTCAAACCCGAACCAATCTAATTTCATTAAATAGAAAAAAGCAAATTTATTCATTTACTGGAGTCAAACCGGAACCAATCCAATATCATTAACCAGAAAAACGCTAATTTATATATGGTATAAATTAGGAGCATTATTTCATGTATGGTATGATTTTGAAAATGTCCAAAGAAATAAACTATTAATTTGCAATTCAAAAGGAAATAACTAAGTTGCAAAACTTACTCCAATCCTAATTAAAATAAAAAAATTCCTAATTAAACAAAATCCTAATTAAATTAAAAAACGATTTACAACTTTCCTAATTAAAATACAAAACGTTTTATATATGTAAGAGAGAAAATTAAAAACATTTTTAAACACATTAAATCTTAACCATAATTAAAATAAAAAACGTTTTAATTATATATAAGAGGGAAAATAAATAATATTTTTAAACACATTAAATCCTAACCATAATTAATGATGCATTCTGAAATCGAAATATGTAACTCCACATTTAAAGTTTAATATATTGTTGATCTTTTAAATCTTTGAATTTCTTCTCCCTACAATTAAGGTTAAAATTGATAACAAACTTTCAAAATATACCAATCAATATTAAATTTAATCCTAATTTATAACTTCAATATTAAGCTAATGTAGGTGAACACTGAATAACACACATACAACACAATATGAAATCAAAATTCGGTTACCAGAAAGAAAGCAAGTCCTAAAAAATGGAAAGGCAAATCAAGTCGGAAAGCAAGTCACACTCAAAGAAAAAGACTACACACACACACAAACACCAGGTTTGTTTCAATATAGTTTATTGATGACTTTTTATTTGTTTCTATACATATGTTGGCGAATCATGATACTAACTGACCAAGATATTGTTTATAGCAATGACACCGAAGGCCAAGCTTACTCCAATCAAGGATATCAGCCCTATGGTGACGAACATGAGAATCAGAGGAAGAGTCATTTCGAAATGGTAGTATTTTGTTCTTGTGTTCATCTTGGTATAGATATTGATATTCCGCGTCAATATTTGTATTCTCGGTTATTGTCTCTCATAGTATCTTTGGATTCATTCAAAGGACTATAAGTCGTGTAAGGCTCATTGAGATCCTGTTGATTAGGACCTACACTTTATAAATCTTTGGGATAAGATTGGTACTTTTGGTGACATAAAATGGGTCGTGCATATTTTATAAACATTTTACATAGTACTGTGATGACACAGTGGTTAAATATATTTGTTGAAACTTACATTCATATTTAAACTAATCTATGAACTCACCAACTTTAATGTTGACACTTTTAAGCATGTTTTTCTCAGGTGAATTAGATGCTTGGACTATTTGATGTGCATTGGAGTCTTTACATTCAAGCTTTTCATTGTGATGCAAATTATGGGACAAATGTATTATTAAATTCAGATTTTGATTAAATCAACAATGTAAATTTTCAAACGACACCTAGAAGTCGTTCTCTTGTATCTATTGATGTGTATTACGAAGTAACACCCCATTTGGTATTCCGCTGCGTTGTAAGTGATTTTTAGGGGTGTTACAAACATACAAATAACCACTATGATATTTAACTATTTGTGATTACAATTTCAAAAACAAACAACTAAGCTTTAATTCTAACTATAAAAAAAATTAAAAATCAATTTTACACCTATAATGGAGAGAATTATTCATTTACTGGGGTCAAACCCGAACCAATCCAATATCATTAAATAGAAAAACGAAAATTTATTCATTTACTGGAGTCAAACCCGAACCAATCCACTATCATTAACCAGAAAAACGCTAATTTATATATGGTATGAATTAGGAGCGTTTTTTCATGTATGGTATGATTTTGAAAATGTCCAAAGAAATAAACTATTAATTTGCAATTCAAAAGGAAATAACTAAGTTGCAAAACTTACTCCAATCCTAATTAAAATAAAAACATTCCTAATTAAAAAAATCCTAATTAAATTAAAAAACGATTTGGATTACCTTATATTTGACAAGATTATATTTGACCAGATTACCTTTAATACATAACCAACTAAATTAAATCATTCCTAATTTCTAACTAAAAAAACGCCTTATAATTTTATTTGTGGACAGTATTAAAAAATTAAATTCTACACCTTGAAAACATTCCTACATACAATAAAAAACGCGTTTTTAAAGTTATAACTGTACATTTGTCAACCCATTAGATTAGCTATATTTAAAACATTCCTAATTAAAATTAAAAAAAATTATATATATAATTTCCTTAAAATAAGACGGCAACTTCATTCACAAATAAAATACGAGTAATTTTTACAACTCATTCGGTATTGTTTCATAACAATCATTCTTAATTTGGATAATATTTATCTATATCATCTTTAAGCTAATGTAACCTAATATGCTATTATAAATAAGACGTGCTTTTGAGAGACAAACCACATATTCTCATATAAAAAACACAGAAGAATTCCTTAATAACCTCAACATGGATGGCATTCCACACCATAGTATAAAACTCAAAATAGGTACTCCGGTAATGTGCATGTGAAACATTGACCAAAGGGC
This sequence comes from Tanacetum coccineum, assembly GCA_026074375.1. Classification (NCBI taxonomy): domain Eukaryota; kingdom Viridiplantae; phylum Streptophyta; class Magnoliopsida; order Asterales; family Asteraceae; genus Tanacetum; species Tanacetum coccineum. The sequence continues at coordinate 9,036 of BQNB010020676.1, read as the reverse complement.
TGGATTATGTAACGGAACTAGGCTTCAAGTACTAAGAATGGGAACAAACGTAATTGAAGCTAAGATAATATCTGGTGGTAGTGTGGGTACTATTTGCGCAATACCGCGTATGGTAATTAGCCCGTCTGATACTAAGTTGTCGTTTAAACTAAACCGAAGACAATTCCCTGTTCAAATTTGCTTTGGTATGACAATTAATAAAAGTCAAGGGCAGACGTTGTCTAAGGTTGGGTTGTTTCTTCAAAGACCGGTTTTCTATCATGGCCAACTATATGTCGTTGTTTCGAGGGTCAAGACCAAGAAGGGTTTGAAGGTTTTATGTTGTGATAAAGATGGTAACTATAACAATTCTACCACCAATGTAGTGTATAAAGAGGCTTTATATCGAATTTGAAATTGTACTGTATACTTTGTAATTGCGGATAGTTTATTAAGCTTTATTTCCTTTTATCAGATAACGTTTCATGTATTTTGTATTCGTTATTCACTCTATTATAATTTAATATTGTTCCTACTTCATGAACCATTACTTAAATTTTTCCAAAGATACTCATAAGGCAAGCCCGCCCATCGGGTGGGCTTTGCAACTAGTATATATATATATATATATGTATATATATATACAATAATTTACTATTTATTATATATATTATATAATATGTATGGTGTATATATGTATGTTATATATTTTTTTATGTATATATAGGTAATGTATATATATGTTATGTATTTACTATAATATGGTTTATATAATACAGATATATATTATATATATATTATATTATTTATATATTCATTATATATATATTCTATATATATATATTCATATATATATTTACATACATATATTTTATTTAATTTCACATACATATATATATATAGTACATATATAATATATTATATATATACACACACAACACCACACACACACATTATATTATATATATATATAGATATATCTATTTATATATATAATATTAACTATATTTTTTATTATATATTATAATTATATTCTTTTTTGCGTTTATGTGGTAAACAGTTTAAAGTAGACTCCAATAGGCACCAATAAAATCATGACATGTGGATTTTTTGAATTTAGTTCTTAAATAAAAAATGAAAATAATAAAAGGGCATTTTAGACTTTTGTCATATCATTTATACTTAATAAAATGTCGCATTCATTAATCACTAAAAGTTTTTGTCTCATTAATGATTTATACCTAATGAAAGCGATTTAATGCACATGAAATCGCATTAATGCAATGTCAGATACTTTTGACATGATTTTTTGTGATTAAAATGTCACATTGCATTAATTTGATGCACATGAAAACACTAAAAGTTTCTATCAATTGATTTATACTTTATATTTGTATTTTACTTACTTCTTATGTAATGTATCAATGTTATCGTGTCATTATTATATAAAAAAACAAATAAAAAAAATAAATATGTCACTTATATATAGAAAACTAAATTAAAAAAATAAATGTGTCATTAATAATGTGTCACTAATATATAAAAAAAATAAAAAAAATATGTGTTACTAATAATGTGTCACTAATATATAAAAAGATAAATATAAAAAGTATGTGTCACTAATGTATATAATAATGTGTCACTAATGTATATATAAAAGAATGTTATTGTGTCATCAATATATAAAAAAACAAATAAAAAAAGAATTTATAAAAGCATGTGCCATTTGATGAAACATGTATCACTCGAAAAGATAATTGGTTCGGATATAAAACGAAAAAAAGAGTTATGTCGGATTAATAGTAAAGTAGATCGTGTGATTTAAAGATGTTTATTTAGATTTATTAAAAATATCATTCATCTTTTTACTTATGCGCATAAATGCTATTAAACACATTAATTAAATGTGAACACAATGCCATTACTTTTTTTATTACAATTATGCCACTCATCTAATTTAATTTAATTTTGATCAATCTAGCTTAATTCAATGGTCCACAAGTGTACCTATTATTTTCTTCTTTAAGATGTACACCACAATAACACCTCCCTAGTTAGTCTATTACTCCCGCTACTACCCTGGATCACAGGCATAAGGGATCCTACTGTTTGACCCCCCGCTTTCCATGATCCATGACCACTCCGAAGCTACTTTATGTAGCTATAATATGCCAAGTCGTGCCCTTTCTGACCCCCCCCCCCCCCCCCCCCCTCACCCCCCCCGGCTGGTCCTGACCAACCCAGACACCCCCCACCCCAAAATGCACGCCCATTGACCAAAATGAGCATATACTCCCACGCTCCCCCCCCCTCCTTTTTCCGGACCCATGAGCCAAAACCCAAACAATAACGCCCCCCCGTCTGCGTGGTACCCCCCGTGAGCGCCCCCACCCCCCCCTTCCTCACCGCCCCCGACCCCCCCCCCCCCCCCCCTCCGCCCGGCGGATACGGCCGATAATTATTCCCAAACCCCTCCCCCAATAGATCCTCCCAATATTTTCCCTATAACATGCACGCTGACATTAACCAGGAAGGTAGTACTAGCTATCGGGTCATCCAGCAATTGAAGCCTGGGTCATGATATCGCGCATGCGCAGGCAAGCCTAAGTATAAATATTATGTATTGTCGGGACGATTACTTCGAGTAGGATACATAGGGACGGTGGTGGGGGTACTTTGGCGGTGTTCAGAGGGTCGAGGGTGGATATAGAAGAGAGGTTTATAGTAGGGGAACTGGTAGGCTGTATAAATGCCAGCCATTATTTTAATTTACTTAAAGTAAAATAAAATATATACTGTAGGGGGTAATACCATTTACCTTTAGTTTACTCTTTCCATTCCTGTACTAAGTGATTTCAGTTTTATCTTCTGGGTATGAAGAATAAAATCAGGAGATGCCCCGAATACTGAAATACACTTGGTTCCTATGCCCAAAAAATAACCATTGTCCTATCAAGTAAACAACTTTAAATTACTAAATCCATAAGTTGAAAGAAATAGACAAGAAGATGTGAGTGCCCCAACGTGATCCCATAAATCAAGTAACCGAGTCCAGTTATTTTAACTGTCGAGTAGTTTGCAGTAGAGTTTGGTAGGTTAATGAGGTATAAAGTATGAGTATGTAAACCACCCAGCGCTGTAATGAGCAAGTATTCTTTCCGGGAGAAATTTGTAATGTAATTGTATAAAACAATGGGTGAAAACTACAAAAAGTAGGGGCTATACTCAAACTCCTACCTCGCGATGCATGAAGATCTAGATTGGCAGGAGCTGCAGCCTCATTAGCTACGAACACAATCGGTTTAAACCCGAATATGGCCACCCCCCCCTCTCCGGCTGGACCACCCATGCAAATTGCTGGTTCCTTATCTGTACTCGAGTTATGAACCGCTAGCCTTAGGATAATATTTGGTGTCCTTTTCCGATGGATTAGTCTCATTAACTGCGACACCGTTCCCCCCCCCCCCCCCCCCCCCCCCCACCCCCGGTTTCCCCCTTTAAAACCAAAGATTTAGATTCCAAGTTGTGTACTCCCCTTCGTCCCCCTTAAAATGTTTGTCCTCGACTTAATAATCACACAGTTGTAAAGATAAAAATGCCATTTTAATACTGCATTGATGCTCTCTCTTACTGTTGACAGAAGGACAGTTTTACGCCTTAGCTAATTAATGAAAGTTCTTCTTTATATAGTTAAAATTATTTTATGAGAGAGACCCAAAATAATAAATATGATAATTATCCGCAACAAACACATATATGAGCCCTCACAGTAGGTAAATACTAGTATAAAGAATCTGGATTCTATAATGCACCAAACTAGACGATTTTTAGGTTAAGGGGGAAACTTATATATTTGTCGGATGTTCCATATACAAAAAAAAAAAATAAAGGAACAGTGTGTCGTGTAACAATAGTGATCAATCGGGGTCTAAGAGCATGCAGGGGATAGTATAATATAAAAATCTAATGGGGTGTAGAAATTGAACCTGTTGGTGTAGGTAATTGGTTAGAATGAGGGTAGTAGGTCTCCGGAATGAGGGGGGGGGTTGTCGGATATTGAAGGGCGGGGATTATATAGAAAAGATAGCTAATGGAAGTCGTGATGGGTGTTATAGTGAGAGAGATAGATGATAGAGAGAGAGATTAATATGGTGAATATATACACCAAAAGAACAAACTAAGCTATAATATTGAAGCGGTGGGGTCGGTAGTTTTAATTATGGGCATGTAGGATATTATTAGAAACTTAGAGAAAATTGTTCGGGGGAACAAAATATGTAGATACGTGTTCGAAAATCACCAAGATAATGGAATGAAGTAAAAGAGTGCTTGGGCGTGTAGTATTAGGAACAGCTCCACGTTGTTAAGTTGTACGGAATCAAAGGAACGTTGCGTTTTGCTAACGCGGTTATGAAAGGATGGTATACTTTGATCTTTTGTCGGAAAGAGGACCCAGTATGTTAGTATAAAATCATTTATTTTAGATAGTGGGTTAGCTCCAGGTATAGTGCATATGTGTATCGGAAGGGCTCATTATAATTCATGTTGGATATGGAGGTGGGTTATTGGTCATTTCGACGTGTGGAATATTTGGGAGGGGTGTATGGGAGGCTTAAACGGGGTAGTAACGTAATATACTTACACCCCCCCCATAGTGGTCCGACGCGCCGCGTGATAAGGAGTGGGCGTGGCGCTGATATGATCGCCGGCGACCTAAGGGGGCGTATATATAAATATACTATGGGGGCTGACTCCGGTTCTGAATAGCATGCAAAATATAGTGATCTTGCAATGAAACCATGTCGCTTGCAGCGATTGGATTATATATATGTATATATATATATATATATACGATATATAAGATAATTTAATATATATTATATATATTTATATATATGATTATATTCTATATATACTATATATATTATCTATATAGATATATAGATTTTATGTATATATTACATATTATCGTATAGGGGGATGTTATTGATATTGATGATATATCCACCTCAACTAGACGGGCCACGTCGTATTGAATATCAAGGACAATCCGGCAGCATACAGGGCAATTCCTACATTATGCTTTGGCTGTAGTACACCCTCAGTGACCAAGACTTATCGCCACTTATCTCGGAAGCATTTTATCAGGACAACCTACTGCAAACTATTTATGGCCACGTAAGAAAAATTATTAAAAGAAAAATCTTTACAGTAACAAGGACATGCGTGCATGGAGGATGCCCGGGAATCTTTTGTGCCTAGTACCCTAGTGAGGTTGACGAAAAATTGCTCTAAGTGTGGCTTCGAACCATGGGGTTTTGGCTCCCACATCCAAGTGGATGACGATTTAATAAGAGTAACACTATGGGTAGGGAGGGTTATGGGCGTGAAAAAAACAAAAGAAAGAAGGTTTATAAATCTTGCATCCCACGGAGGGATGAAAAGGATCTATATAAATCGGTGGTTGCGCGGCAGGGATTCAATGGTGTTATTTTAAGGAGGGCACACATGGGGGACGGATTGGGCGTGGGAATAATGATACGCTAAACCCTAATCCCTGCCAATAAATGTTAACAGCTAAGCAATTGTTATGGAGGTATGAGTGTTGGTGGTTTAGGGATTCGCTATGGTGCTGGCTATACGGTATTACTTTCGATTGAGAAATGTTACTTGATATATGAAGGTCGGGAAGGTTGGAAAGTGCATAGGATGGGCGGCTTAGATGCAATTCAGAGTATATGGGGGGGGGTGGGATTTGTAGTTGCGTTCCCCCCATAGATAGATTTTGGCTAGTGGGGGGGGGTTATTTTATGATCCATGATGTCAGTTTCCACAGTTACGGATAAGCAATCATGGTTCGTAGCGGGGGTAGGAATTAATGTTGGGCTCATGCATCCAAGAATGGTCGGCATATATAGACACTGACACCATGCCACATTAAGGTGGCAGTCGGTAAGGAGTACCACGACTGTTGGTGGTGTGTTAGGTAGGGGTGGTGGGGTGGGCGTCGTTAAGTGGACATTGGGCGTGCGAGGTTGGCGTTGGATAGGGGTGCTAGAGGTATTATTCAGGTCAGGGAAAACGTCAATGGAGGACGGGTGGGTGGTTTGTTTTGGAAGAGGGGGGTGCGAGGGTGTTGCAGGACGAGGGTATATGTTTAATTGGCGGGGGGGGGGCACGTGTAGGGAGATTTATTTCTGCAGTTCGTTAAGTATATGTTGTATGACAGTGGGGTGTAGTAGTGCCCGTTGTGGATGATACTCCAGTGCGTTGTATATGGTGATGCAGGAGGCATGTGAGATTGTCCCCATATCTCGAAGGACCGTTCGGGGTGAGGGGACGATATATATATGCGCGAATTTATCAAATGCCGTCATGGCACCTGTTAGAGAAAAGGTGATAGGCCGATGGATGCTCTGCGGTAGAGAGACGCCTTGGCAGGAGGGTACCATTATATATATAGGTTAGATTGTTTAGGCTATGAACTAACTGCGTTCACTGCGCAGGAGATTCGCACCGACGTGTTACTATGGTGGCTTTTGATCGGAGGGAGTGGCTATATAATCATAAGGGTAGCGAGGGACACATTGAGTCGGCATGGAGAGTAAGTGGGGCTGATGTGATGTGATGTAGTTTCATGGGTGTGAGGGGGTGAGGGAGTGTGGTATGGGTGTGGATCGGGGTGGAGTGGAGGGGTGGGACGGGTTGAGTTGATGATATTGGAGTACTAAGGACGTGAAAGTGTTCGCGCTTTTGGTTGCTAATTCGTCCGTGTTGTGATGAAATGCGGTAAATACCTAGAGATGGGCCGCCTGGTAACGAATGAGTATTTTCTTCGATAAGTATATAATCTGTTGGTGTTTGTGGTAGTCACATGCGAGGGTCGTGGTTTATCGGTATATGTATCGACTAAAGTTTTATACTAAAGTGTTTTTGTTTGTTGTTGTTGCTTTCATGTAGTATTGTGTTCTGGAGGGTAATGCGTCTCTTTTTTGCTTTTCAATTTAGTAATTAAAATAAAGGTAATCATCGTAATCTGTGGGCGATGGATTTATTTTAAAATTGCCCTCGTGTTCGCTTGACCTTGAGAAGGAATGCTTTTGGTTAGTGAATGGCTAATGCCTTGTATTATAGCTTAATTTGGAATCTCGTGTAATGACTGTAACAAGGCCGGTGTGTTATTAATAAGGCTATATAGGAAAGGCCCAAGGGTGATTCAGGGTCTATTGCTCAGTCCACCAGGTGCCATACACCTCGTCAACCTCTATCCCGTTAGATGAACACCAAACATCGACCACTCCAGACCCGGTCTGTACGGTTACTTACTCGTTCGCTCCGCCATGGGTTCTTAAGAATCCCATTCTGCATTTTACACATGGAAAAGAACAGTAAGGTTTCGCTATCTCTGTTTAATACACGTTGCACATTTTAGATCATTGTTGTTGTTTCACTGGTATTGCTGCTTTTGCCTTTGCCCTCGTCTATTGGTGCCCGCTCCTAGGTGTCCACCGGTTTCTGGCATTAGACCTCATAAGTATATATTCTTCACCCCACGGGAGTCTGGTGGTGGTTAACTAACTCCTAACTCATTCACACTTTCAATATTGCTCGATCTAAGGTTTTAATGGTTACTTGCATAGCGACTGTAGGGTGGCCCTACCTTCAATCATTCAACAGGCGGCATCATGGGGAGCTCGATTGGTTCCTATTTTGGTCTATCCGTTTATAAAGATCGTGACAAAATATTCTTTTTAAAAAGTTATTGCCAAGATTCGAACTTGGCACTATGGGCTAAACAAACATACAAGTTACCACTATGCCAAGTTAAATGTTTGTGATTACACTTTCAAAAACAAAAAACTAAACTATAATGCTAACTATAAAAAATTCTATCAGTCTTACAACTATAATGGAGGGAATTATTCATTTAGATATAATTTTGAATTTAACTATAAAAAATTCGGTCCACTCTATTAAAATGCTATTCAAACGGAAATAAATAAGTTGCAAAAATTACTCCAATCATAATTAAAATAAAAACATTCCTAATTGATACTGTTGATCTTTAAAATCTTTAAATTTATAATCCCTACAATCAAGGTTAAAATTGATAACAAATTTTCAAAATATGCCAATCAATACTAAATTTAATCCTAATTTATAGCTTCAATATTAAGCTAATGTAACCTAATCTGCTATTATAAATAAGACGTGCTTTTGAGATACCAAAGCATCTGCATCATACTAAAGTTGATATCTTACGTGGTGTACATCCAACTAAATGTTTTCCATAACCAGTGGACGAGTTGCCGAGTATCTTGGCCGAACAATTTGAAATGGAACAATTGGAAATGGTTCAGGTAATTTACAGTTGTCATTTGTCAAGTTTCTGGTTTTCTGTAAAGATGCCATTTAAGTCATGCCTCTTTACACAACATACCATTCTTGCTTTTGTATTCAGTAGTTTGTACTTGTCTTTCATTTAAATGAGTTTTTTTATACATTTACAGTATGAATAAAATAAAAACTAAATTAGGTGTATGTTTTTATATAACTAAAACCAGTTTATAAAAAATGACAGTTAAGTTTTATAGATGCTTTTGTTTTTATAGTTTGATTGTCCAACTTCTAACACAATTGCATTTGCATTACTGAAAGCTTCATCTATGGCAGTGATCAATAACCAGTCGCTAAATTAAGCATTTTCATAATTTTACATATGTTAGTTACTTTTATATCAAATTTTTATTGTATTAGTTAAACTATGAAACTAAGATATTTAGAAAAGTTACTGTATCAAAATATGAAATATCAAAACTTTAACCTTCTAAAGCTCACATATTTTGAAAATATGTAGATAATTTATTTCAATGAGCTACTTATGATTTTACTAAAGCATATTGTTTTCCTCTCTTAGGAACAATAATACGTTTTACTGACGTGTCAGCACCTTAACAATTACTACATGTCCCCAGGTCAGCAAAATGTATAATTTTAGGACGTAATTTAAAATTTCAATGAATACTTAGCAATTTAAGCATCTTAACAATTACTACT
>BQNB010020675.1:0-65193 GCA_026074375.1 Tanacetum coccineum | reverse complement strand
CGTTAAAAATCGAATGTGTAACGATAACATATCGACTCATCCGTTGAACATCGAATGTACAACGATACCATATTGACTCATCCGTTGAACATCGAATGTACAACGATACCATATTGACTCATCCGTTGAACATCGAATGTACAACGATACCATATTGACTCATCCGTTGAACATCGAATGTGTAACGATAACATATCGACTCATCCGTTGGACATCGAATGTACAACGATAACATATCGATTCATCCATTAGACATCGAATGTGTAACGATAACATATCGACTCATCCGTTGGACATCGAATGTACAACGATAACATATCGACTCATCCATTAGACATCGAATGTACAACCAAAACATATTGACTCATCCGTTGGACATCTAATGTACATCGATACCATATTGACTCATCCGTTGAACGTCTAATGTATAACCATACCATATCGACTCGTCCGTTGAACGTCTAATGTATAACCATACCATATCGACTCGTCCGTTGAACGTCTAATGTATAACCATACCATATCGACTCGTCCGTTGAACGTCTAATGTATAACCATACCATATCGACTCGTCCGTTGAACGTCTAATGTATAACCATACCATATCGACTCGTCCGTTGAACGTCTAATGTATAACCATACCATATCGACTCGTCCGTTGAACGTCTAATGTATAACCATACCATATCGACTCATACGTTGAACCTCTAATGTATAACCCTAACATATCGACTCATCCGTTGAACCTCTAATGTATAACCCTAACATATCGACTCATCCGTTGAACCTCTAATGTATAACCATACCATATCGACTCGTCCATTGAACGTCTAATGTATAACCATACCATATCGACTCGTCCGTTGAACGTCTAATGTACAACCATAACATATCGACTCATCCGTTGAACGTCTAATGTACAACGATAACACATTGACTCATACGTTGAACGTCTAATGTACAACGATAACATATCGACTCATCCGTTGAACGTCTAATGCACAACGATAACACATTGACTCATACGTTGAACGTCTAATGTACAACGACAACACACCGAGTCATCCGTTGAACGTCTAATGTACAACGACATCATATCCAGTCATCCGTTGAACGTCTAATGTACAACAATAACATATCGACTCATCCGTTGAACGTCTAATGTACACCGATAACACATCGAGTCATCCGTTGAACGTCTAATGTACAACGACAACACATCGAGTCATCCGTTTAACGTCTAATGTACAACGATAACACATTGACTCATACGTTGAACGTCTAATGTACAACGACAACACATCGAGTCATCCGTTTAACGTCTAATGTACAACGATAACATATTGACTCATCCGTTGAACGTCTAATGTACAACGATAACACATTGACTCATCCGTTGAACGTCTAATGTACAACGATAACACATTGACTCATACGTTGAACGTCTAATGTACAACGATAACACATCGACTCATCCGTTGAACGTCTAATGTACAACGATAAAACATTGAGTCATCCGTTGAACGTCTAATGTACAACGACAACACATTGAGTCATCCGTCGAACGTTTAATTTTTAGTTCTTAATTATTATAAAAGTGTATAATTTTTAGTTCTTAATTATTTTAAAAGTTTATTAAAAATATATAGTTCTTAATTATTATAAAAGTGTATAATTTTTTAAAAATAATTGTAAATGATAATTATATATTTTATAAAAAATAATTTTAAATAATAGTGATATACGAACCGAGAAACCGGACCGACCCGGCCGAAACGAACCGATTATATATTTTATAAAAAATAATTGTAAATAATAATTATATATTTTATAAAAAATAATTTTAAATAATAATTATATACGAACCGACCGGAACGAACCGAGAAACCGGACCGACCCGGCCGAAACGAACCGATTATATATTTTATAAAAAATAATTGTAAATAATAATTATATATTTTATAAAAAATAATTTTAAATAATAATTATATACGAACCGACCGGAACGAACCGAGAAACCGGACAGACCTGGTCGAAACGAACCGATTATATATTTTATAAAAAATAATTGTAAATAATAATTATATATTTTATAAAAAATAATTTTAAATAATAATTATATACGAACCGACCGGAACGAACCGAGAAACCGGACCGACCCGGCCGAAACGAACCGATTATATATTTTATAAAAAATAATTGTAAATAATAATTATATATTTTATAAAAAATAATTTTAAATAAAACTTTATTCAAAATTATAGTTTTGATAGATTTATAAAACTTTATAATTTTTTAATAAACCTTTTCCCGGAAAACTTTTGGTAAAAATTATAATTTTTAATAAACGTTTTCCCGGGCGACATGTCGCCCGGGAAAATGTTTAGCAAAAATTATAATTTTGATAAACCTTTTCCCGGGCGACATGTCGCCCGGGAAACGTTTTTATATTTGCTAAAAAGGCCCTCCAAATTTTTTGTTATGGCGCCATTTTTGCCGCCTAAATGACAAAAGTTCTAGTATTTTCTGGCGACATGTCGCCCCCTCTTTGGGAATGTCGCCAGTGATTAATTCTGGTACCACAATCAGATCTGAGTTATACAGAAAAGCACCACCAACGTAAAGCAAAAAAAAACTTCCTTTGGCGATTTTAACCGCAGCCACCTCCCATCTCTCACCCATCACCACCTACGGCACCACCCACCACCGAACCACCACAACCACTCACCCACTCACCCCCCCCCTCCCCCACTCACTACATAACCCACCATCACTCACCACCGCTACTCACACGAGCACACGAGCACATTACCGCCACCACCTCCTCCTCCTCTAAACCATAATTCTTTTCTAAACCCTCTAAATTATGATTCTTCTACTTCTTTTCTAACCCTCTAATTGTTGGCGGTGTTTGAATTTATTTGTTATAGAACACGCGTATGTTTTTTTTAATTTTGTTTAAGTATAATAAAGATTGGTTATGGAAGTTTAATAAGCTGCTAGAATAAGTTGTTAATTATAAATTGTGTTAATTTTTTTTAAACAGTGACAGTGACACAGTAGCATCTCCGAGACCGAGAGCCGAGAACGAGCCGAGGGGCCAGAACGAGCTGAGTCGAAAGCAGAAGGTATATTGTAACTTTTTTTATCCTTTTGGTATCCCCGGCGACATGTCGTCGGGGAATGTTTATAGTTATTAGTTTGTGTAAAATGCAAATCCAAACACTCCTTGACACTGTAAAATGCAAATCCAAACACTCCTTGACAGCTTATTTGATATAAATGTATGTTTTTTTATTTGATATAAATGAATATGCGTTTAGGTATTTATTTTATTGAACCCTTTAGGAATGTTTTAGGATTTTAGTGATTAATTTTGGAAAATCCCCGTCTGATTTTAATCATCCTATAGAAAACCCGTCCGAAATTAATTTATTAGAAATTAATTTCGGAAAGTCCCTTGTTTGGGACTGCTTTTTGAATATTTGGTTTCATTTAGGATATGAATGCGTATAATTGGTTTACTATTTGAGATGATTTCGACAGTGTTTCTCCTTTACTCCTACGAATATGTCTTTAAACACATATTTGGGGAGTTGAGGGGAAATGCTGCCGAAATTTTCTCAAATAGTAAATCGGTTATACGCATTCATATATGAGACGAATCATTCAAAGAGTGGGTTAGGATTGCCTTCCATAGTTGCACTAGGTGAACAAAACATCTCGTATTCCTCGTTTGAATGTGTTTAATTAAGTTGCATATAATAACTAATTGTATCGTTAAAACGCAGTTATGGTAATTGATAAGAGTTGGACAAGTTTAGGGAAACATGAAAAAGCATTTTATACCGGTCTTAAGAAATTCGTCGATGATTGCAAGCCGTTAGTGGATAGTGCCGGGAATATAAGATGTCCATGCAAGTCTTGTCGTCTAGTATTGTGGGTATCCATCAAACACCTTTCAGACCACATTTCGAAGTATGGGTTTGACCCAAGTTATAAAACATGGATTCACCACGGTGAACCGGATCTTCCTCCGCCACCACCAGTAATAGATAACACAAGACAACCTCAGATGAGTGACATGACAGCGTGCCTTAATGATCTTAGCTATATTCCTCTGAATAATGAACAAAATGAGCCAACTCAAGGAGATATTGGTGAGACAAGTAACGACCCGACTCAAGCTAAACGTAACGAGTTCGAAGAGTTATATGCCAGTGCCAACGAGGAGCTGTACCCCGGTTGTGACCATGTGACTCGATTAGACTTTATGGCAAAGTTTACCTATTTTAAGGTTAAAGGTAAATTGACTGATTCTATATTCAATGAGATGCTAGAGTTTTTTTGTATTTCCACCGCTCAAGGATACAAGCTCCCAGCCCATCATTTCTTGCAATAATCGATGATATTTAATACAATCGAGTTAGGGGTATGAGTCGATACATTGCTTGTGTAAACGATTGGCTTTTGTTTCGGGGCGTCGCTAACAGAGATGTGCTTTTCTGCTACGGTGTGTAACATAGTAGATGGAAGACAGTAACACACCGGGAAGAAGTTCCTAAAAAGTGTTGCGTTACTTTCGATCATACCTAGACTACAACGTTTGTACAAGTTAGTCACATGCAAAGGGAAATGACTTGGCATGCTACTGGAAAAGTGTACGGAACCCGGTAAGATGCAACAACCGGTTGTTGGTAGAGCATGGGAGGACTTTGACACCAAGTATTGGTTTTTGCTGCAGACCAAGAATGTTCGATTAGGGTTGGTGCTGATGGTTTCAAATCCGTTCGGATCCTTAGTCAGTCTTACAGCATATGGCCGGTGATACTGGACAACATACAATCTGCCTCGTGGTATGTATGAAGAGAGTTTCTTTTATGCTGACGTTGTTATTCTGGCCCTAAACTCCCGGGCAGGACTTTGATGGTGTACTTGAGGCCGTTGATTGATGACCTAAAGGTTTTATGGGCAAAGCCAGGTGTCGAGACTATAGACGTTGCTACAGGCCTTAAGTTCAATATGAGAGCGATGGTTCTATGGACCATCAATGATTTTCCTGCTCGAAGTAGTTTGTCTGGGTGGAGTGGGCAAGGTTACAGGCATGCCCTACATGTAATGAAGACACTCCATCTGTGCGTGTGTTAGGCAAAAAAGCTTATGTTGAGCCACAAAGATCTTAAAGAATGCCTCACAATGGATGGATGGTCACTTGGAATTCAATGGTGAAACGAAAACGGAGACTCCTCCTAGAGAATTTTTGCCGGGATGCAATCATGGGACTCAACTTGCTTCGATTGCCCAGCGTGTGAATGGTAAACATCCCAGGTTCGGGCGGTGTGAAGATTAAACCGCAATGTTCTTGTCGAGGCTGAACTGGATAAACGATCGTTTTTTTTACGAGCTTGGTATTGGTCTTTTCTAAACTTCAAAACACAATTTAGAATGTCATGCTATCGAAAAGAATGTGTTGGAGAGTACATTTGAACACTATGTTAAGAATGAACAATCTAAAGGACACCGCCTAAGGCAAGACAAGATTTGAAAGCCTGGCCATCTCGAAGTGCGCTTGTGGCATCGGCCAATAACAAAACGGAAGTGCTCGAAGCCTCGGTGCGTATTCTTTCACTCAGAGGACAGAAAAAAGTTTTGTCAGTTCATCAAAGAGTTAAACCTACCAGATGGGTTCGGATCCAACTTCAAGCACAAAGTCACGATAATTGATACCATATAACAAGCCTGAAGTCTCATGCTGTCATATAATTGATGCAACGTTTACTCCTTACGGACTTTTCAGCAATACTTGCCCCCAGACGTGTAAAACCACTAATCGAGGCTATGTTTATTCTTTAAGAAATATGTCCTCAAACTTTTGATGGTGGATGAACAATGTTGAAAGCTCAGAGCAAGGTGATCGATTATTCGGTGCAATCTCGAGTCTCAATATTTCCTCCTGCTTTCTTTACATTATGATTCACTTGGTTATCCATTTACCTCTAGAGGCTATTTTCGGCGGCCTATTCGCCCCCGGTGGATGTATCCATTTGAAAGATATATGAAGAAGCTAAAAAATTATGTACGAAATAAAGCTAAGCCGGAAGGTTCGATTGCGGAGGGTTATGTTGCAGAAGAAGCATTGACTTTCAGTTCTCATTATTTTCGGGATGTTACCACGAAATTTAATCGTCCTGACCGTAATGTGGATTGCCCTCAAAGTGTCAGTTTAGGTGTTCAAAATCACTATTAAATCGTTTGGTTTACGGTCGGTTATCGTAGTGATTACCAAGAATTGAGAAAGTGATATGGTATGTACATCAAACAGTCTGAAATCGAACTTACCGGGCCAAGTTTTAAAATGTAGTGTTTTATTTTGAAACTTATTTGTCTTAACTTATTTTTTGGACGACTTGTTCTAACACCATGAACATTATTAGTGAATTTCCTAACAAAGGAATGAAGAATGAATCCCGGCTGGTTTGGGAAGACAGCGTAACTTAGCTTTATTGTGTGTATTTAACTATATAAATAACGACATTCATATTATTAGTGTTTCTATTGGATCTATCTTCTTCATAGATCCGTCAAGTCACGTAGACAATGACCCAGGTGTTACGAAAGCAGGAGTTATTCGCTTTGGCTTGTGACATCACAGACTCCAATTTCAGGGTAACTCTTGCATAAGTCAAACGGTGTGAGTTTTTCGATGCGACAAGCAGCGATGAACGTCGCACAACTCAAAACAGCGGCATTTGTTCTGGTCGGACGGAGAAATGTATTACGGTCAGCTTGAAACAATCCTAGTTTCATATTTGCGCTTTAAACTGTGTTGTTCCGAGATAAGAATTGGTACGGACACTAGCAACAAAGGAGTATCCAAAATTTTGTCATTAGAAACAGCAACATAAACAAAAAATCAAGGCAAACGGTGAGGCGTTTAAAAATGATCAATACATTCTCGCAACACAAGTCAAACAATGCTTCTACCTTGAAGATATGGCCAGACGACCACTCGGTTGGAAGGTCGTCGAACATGTGAGTCATAAAAAGTTTTTGAACGGGGGTGTCATTGTGGTAGAGGATGACCTTGATGTATTATATAACAAGTCAACAACTATCTGATCTGCACTTTCTACTAGTTTGAAATGATCTTGGAAATGACGGCTTGCATATAGATGGTCAACAATAGTTGTTGACGCACCACAGGATATCATTGTTGTTTTGATAAAGGGGACGATGATATTATTGATGAGGAAGAACCCCATTTCCTTTGATTTTAGCAGATTCTGATGATGAAGACCTCGTCAACCTTGATATTGATGATGGTGTAAATGTTGTTTATTCTAGTGAAGAAGAAGATTGATCTTTAGTTGTAACTTGTAAAAGACGCTTATTTTGAATGAATGAATGAATGAAACTGTTATGGATTGTTCTAATGTGTATATTTATTTGGATGTATATGCATTTGGATGTGTGCATGCTTTTATTATTGAACACACTTTCAATATGTTATTCCTAATGCTACCTGTACAGATTGTAGCTGATGTCGCACGGGTCACGGCTGGTGTCGGTGGAGGTGATGATCGTCCCCCTATATAAAGTACCCACCGGCTGTGGGGGTGCTTGGCAACCGAGGTAGAATTTCTGGATTATTGTAATACAAGCATAACTTGATACATTGAATTTGCTTGCCTTGAATTTTTATGACTTTGTCACTCACTTGATTTTGTCCAGGTAGGGACCGAAAGGCCCAATTTGGGTGGACAGGAGAGGGGCAGCCGCATATCCGAACCAGGAGACCCGGAACTAGGTTAAAGGGCCATCAGATAAGAGTGGCCCCGTCCCTATCGGTTGTGGTTAACGACCGAGAGACCCTCATGCTTCGGTGACCATGCGGTCAAAAATGTTGGGCCAACTACCTCGGGAGCTCGATGGAGTTGCCCTTGCACTACCTTCCTTGGCGTCAATGTCGCCGGAGCGGAAGGCGGGGGTCGTGGAAAAGAATGGGGTAAGTTATTTCATTATCCGTTTATGTTTATTTCATTATCGTGTTCATTTATTTAATTGTGTATATTTATTAAATTTGTTTATTTATTTATTATATCATATAAATAACATAACCAAAACTTTAGATTAAAATATTACAACATTATATTCTAACTATGTCTTTGTTTTATATGTCTTGCAGCCCAGTTTGATAGCGTCCCACATGGGAATCCGACCCGCTGGCCCAACTTATGCGGGCATCCAGCAGCACTGCAAAAGATCTAAGGAAGAAGTGCTCTCAAGAAAGATAATTTGCGGTTCTTGAAGAGGACGGACTTATGGACCTGGAGCGCTAGACGCGACTTCCCTTCGCACAATTATGAGATAAATTGGGATGCGCAAGCTAGCATGTTCGGAATGATCCCTAATAAACATGGCCGGGCTGCCCTAAAATAAAACAAACCGGGCAAAGAGCAAGGTCGGATGCCGCAGGGATCCGGGTCTATTGCCGCCCTCCGAGATATGCTTGTATTTAAATATTATAAGTTATTTTATATATATATATATGTATGTGTATATATATATATATGTATGTGTGTATATATATATATGTATGTATATATATATAAAACCAACGCTTTGGTGTGTTGTGATTTGTCGTTTTTAATTTGTTTCATCTTATATACATGTGTATGTGCAGATGGAGACCTCAACTACTAGAGAGTACCCGTCGCTGATCCACACCTTCTTCTTGACACATACTGTTGGTGGCGTATTCTTGAAACCCGAGGACAAGCTCTTTTATGTATGTTTTGTTCCAAAACTCGCACTTTTACTGATTTGTAGAGAAATAATATATATTGACCCGACTAAATATATTAAACTATTGTGTTTTAGTGACTATCTTAGGATGGATGCTGAAGCTACTCGGGTCTAGGCTCACACCCCCACGGGTGTGCCCTACACTGAGGATGAGATCATGGCCATTGTTCGCGGGGGCAAGCAGCGGGGGCACATTCTCGGTGTTGGACGGGTTTTCGCAGGACAGGGCTACGGTCATTCCCCCCCATCTCAAAGCCAATGCACGTCCACGTTATCGCTAGGCTCAAAAAGAGGGAGAAGCAGCTCACGAAACAAGTGAACATGTTCATGAGGTTATTTAGGAGTGACGACAAGTTTTCTCAGATGCTTAATCAATTTGAGTCACAACCTGAGTACGGTGGTGGCAGCGGGAGTGGCGGGTGCGGGGATGATGAGCCAGGAGATGATGAGGACGGCGGCGAGGATGAGGACGATAGTTAGGGGATTTTGGGTAAGTATATGCTATTTTGTGTCTTGAAGTATATATTGGCGACCCTTATGTGAACATTTGTTTCCCCGTACGTTTAGAACATGTTATCTATGTGAATATTGACTTGTGTCTTGGGATAACGGAAGTCTTGTGATTCGTCACCAGTTTTGCTAGATTAGTATTGTGTTTATTCGGAATTTGAACGTATTTAGCTTTTATTATAATCAATGCGTTGACCGTCTTGTGTTCGGATTTTTTATTACAAGTTGTAATGTATTTGGGTTAGATTCATTTTGGTTTTATACAGGTTTTGAGTTTTGGTAGATTTTTTCGGAAAATTCCGGAAAAAATCTGGAAAATCGCCTGATGTGCAGGCTGCCAAAAAAAAAAAATTGCAGACTTTTCCGGGGGGGGAGGGGGGGGGGGGGGGGAGGGGGGGGGGGGGGGGGTGGGGGGGGGGGGGGGGGGGGGGGGGCCGACATGGTCCGCCGGGGATTAGTTAATAAATATTTGTTTTAAAACTATCCCGGGCGGACATGTCGCCCTTCGGGAATGTTAAAAAAAATATTCATAAATATTCCCGGGCGGACATGTGCACCGGGAGATAATATTAAGAAAAAATATATATTTAAATGTATTTCGGGGACATGTCGCCGGGATTCAACAATATTAATTATTTAATAAACTTATTTTAACATTTTTTCGGGCGACATGTCGCCCTAGATTATGACAAATTAATTAATTATTTTTGTATGCGGGCGGTATGTCGCACGGGCATACTTCCATCGTGTCAACTTAATTGTTTGCTGAAACTGTTGGGCCCGACGATGTCGCGGGAAGGAATCCAATTCGAGCTATTCCGTAACACTTATCCCCGGAGCGGGACATGTCGCCCCGGGATCCTTCGGATTTTTCCGCTGGGGGTATATAGAAATGCTGTATGATAGATTATTGCATTCGGATAATGTTATTTGAAAAATACATTTGCATATTAGTCTGAATGCATGAGTGGTGCACATGTTTAAGTATATATACTCAATTACTCATGCATGATCACATTAATAATTAATCGTTCACCTTGAGCAAAACATAATCCAAAAAAAACTAAACGGCAAGAAGCAATCATCCATGGCCGTCTTGGCAATACGGGTATTATTAACGCTAATGTATTTCAGTCCTGAAATATGCACATTAATATTCTTGGTTATTTTGTTCTATTGTTACTTGTTGGATCGCCGGGATCATGCCGAAAGAAGCAGAAGAAGATCACAAATTGAAGCACTCGTTGCAAGGGAGTTAAGATTGCACGTAAACGACCTTGATCAGTTGGACGTATCACTACATAATAATGTTCCTCCGGGACAAACGAAGGATCATATAAACGAGAGGAGTACGTGCAAGAACGAGAATTATGATTGTGTGATATGTTTGGAGGAGTTTAAAGAGAAGGAAACTGTACGAGTTGTAGAACCATGCAACCACTTGTTCCATAAGTATTGTCTTACCAAGTGGCTTCCTCAAAATCAAACTTGCCCTACTTGTCGACATCCTATCCTTCTTTGAGTTTTGTCCCTGCAAATGCGACGATACCCGAAGTTTAAGAATCTACTGTAGTATAGTATACTTTTAATTTGTAGTGATAGTTTTAAACTAGTCGGCACTCAGTTATAATTTTGCTGTCTTACAACATCACCTTATACCTTAGTTGGCACTCGGTCCATATGCATGGAATTTTATTTTTTGCTCGAGTTATTTTTTTTTTAAATAAGGGGCAATATCTTTTTTTTTATATGATTTCTTTCCTATCTCATATTTCTTTGGTATACATGTTCACACTTTATGTTACTTGTAATTGTTATGGATAAATATGGAATGGATGTCCATATCTATTAACTATATATACATACCTTCATTGTGAGATGAATAATATAATTCTTCATTCTCTTTATCTTCTTGTTTATTGTTCTTTACTTTATTGTTTCACAAACGTTATTAGCACGCTCTGTTAGTTTGACCGTTAAATATATATTTATAAAGTAAAATGACAAAAATATCCTTATCTTCAACCTCCTCTTCTATATTCATATACACCACCTCCTTCACCATTATTCCCGACCACCTTCTTCAAAATTCCGGCCACGTAATCAAAGCTATACACAATTTAACAACGAATATTTTTGCAACGGCTATATTTTGCAACCGCAATGTTTTGCAATGGTAAATTTTGCAACCGCAACGTTTTGCAACCACAACATTTTGCAACAACCAAAATTTTCGTTAATGAAGATGCAAATCCGTTGCAAAAACATTCACGATTTTTTATTAAAAAATAGCATTATTTAGCTTTTTGTCAATCCAGTTTTATCCCATAATACGCAAAAATTCAAAACAAAATATCTCTAAATACACAAATCAAACCGATAATAATCATCCGAATACCCAAAATATCATAATCGTTGTCAAAAGCATTCTATCCAACTCAATGTTACGAGTTATAAAGTTATAGAGTGTATCAAAAGCTTTATCAAACACAACATATTATTTACTAAGGAGGGGGAATGTGAAGCTGTTGTGTATATTGTGCAAACATCTCGGCAATCTTTGCATTCGCTTCTTTCACAATTTCTTCCTTCATTGTCAACGCATGAGACTTAAGTTTTTCTTCATATTGCTTTCTATTATCTTCTTTAGCTTCCTCAAATAGCTCTTTATCTCGTGCTCTCGCTTCCTTCAGCTATTCGAAAGACTTTTGCAATATTTCAACCTACAAATCACCATATTTAAACTCATCAACAATTATACCCATAAAAGATATAGGCAAGTGATCATCCCGGATGCAAGTATTGTGTAACCAAACCATATCTAGATACCACTACCACACAAACAGGCTAATGCAACCGTTCAAATACGATGCAAATCCGTTGCAAAAGGCTATTTGCAACGGAAATGCAACAAAATCTGACTATTGCAAAAAGGCTCCATGCAAATTTAATTTGCAACCGAATTGCAACGGGCATAAAACTTTTTGCAACCGTTTTGCAACAAAAGATAATTCGTTGGAAATAAATTAAATTTTTGCAACGAAGACATTTTCCCACAATTTAACAACGAATATTTTTGCAACGGCTATATTTTGCAACCGCAATGTTTTGCAATGGTAAATTTTGCAACCGCAACGTTTTGCAATGGTAAATTTTGCAATGGTAAATTTTGCAACCGCAACGTTTTGCAACCACAACATTTTGCAACAACCAAAATTTTCGTTAATGAAGATGCAAATCCGTTGCAAAAACATTCACGATTTTTTATTAAAAAATAGCATTATTTAGCTTTTCGTCAATCCAGTTTTATCCCATAATACGCAAAAATTCAAAACAAAATATCTCTAAATACACAAATCAAAACGATAATATTAATCATCCGAATACCCAAAATATCATAAACGTTGTCAAAAGCATTCTATCCAACTCAATGTTACGAGTTATAAAGTTATAGAGTTTGACAGTGTATCAAAAGCTTTATCAAACACAACATATTCTTTACTAGGAAGGGGGAATGGGAAGTTGTTGTGTATATTGTGCAAACATCTCGGCAATCTTTGCATTCGCTTCTTTCACCATTTCTTCCTTCATTGTCAAGGCATGAGACTTAAGTTTTTCTTCATATTGCTTTCTATTCTCTTCTTTAGCTTCCTCAAATAGCTCTTTATCTCGTGCTCTCGCTTCCTTCAGCTCTTCGAAAGACTTTTGCAATACTTCAACCTAAAAATCAACATATTTAAACTCATTATAACTCATTTTAACGCAACAAGCCACAACAATCTGTTTCAACCCATTTTAACATACAAGCTTTAAAATACTCAACCTATTTAAAAAATATTTAAGCCATAAGAATCTGTTTCAGCCCATTATAACCCATTCTAACATAGAAGCTTCAAACTACTTTGTTTAAAATACTCTAACCTATTTAAAAATGGTGCCAGCAACAACAAGCCACAACAATCTGTAACAACCCATTTTAACATATAATGTACATTTTAACAATCATGTAGACCTGATACAAGCAAAGTGATAAACTTACCGCATTAGGTGGATATGATGTAGCGGTGCTGGGAGTGGAAGGTATCCTCGTCAACGCAAATATGGGATCAGATGACTTTCCTGCCCCGTGTGTATTGCCTCTGTTCACAGGAGTGGCTTTATTCCATGTTTCTTGGTTATGAGGGTGTGACTCAACGTCCTCCCCATGAGTCTTAGTCATACATGCTTGATATTTCTCCTATAATAGGAACCATTGTTAATAACTAATCATTTGATAACAAAAGCAAATAAGGTTATCTAGTCATTAAAAGGAGTTTAAGTGAATTAAGTAATTAAGCTTTAAAATATAAATCCAAACACCCCTTAACAATGTAAATCCAAACACCCCTTAGTAAAGTAACCAACATCAGTAAATTACTTCTAAGTACTGATGTGCAAAATGATATCAGTTGTTATCACTATAGGTTGACTATGAAGCTCTTTGCTTATGAATGAGTTACCTTATGTCATGTATTATCTAAAACAAGTCAAATAAAAAACCTAAATACAAGTCACGAAACTGGAAATGTTTGCGACAATATGAACTGTTTTGACCAGTTACTGAACCTGCCTATTTTCTACCTCAAGGTAACCTTAAAGTTCAAGTCTACTACTGGCCTTTTGCCAATGAGCTAAAAGTAAACAAAACAAGCTAAACTAAACCATTGAAAATTAAATTATTATAGTCTAACGGATTAATATATAAACTACACTAAACCAAAACAATCTGAATTTCCCTCATTGACAAGACATACAAGGGAAACTACATGACTTCTCGGTAAGCATTGTAAAATACTTCCGACCAAGAAACAATGATGTTGGGTGGTCTAAGGTGGTTCGTTATTCTCATTTGTTATCAAAGGTAAGCCGCTCAGTAAAGCAACTCATTGATGCCATCATTTCGATTGTTCATCTTAAAGTATAAACATTCAAAACAAAGCAAATCAAATAATACTAAACATGTTATGACATGTGAACTTGGGTTGTGTTCGGTCCCACACAACGGGAATGCACGTGACTTGTCATTAACCCGTGTCGGCTCGATCACATCTACCTCGATTGACGTCAACCCTCAATCTCGACTCCTCCGTTGAACATGTCATGTACAACGATAGCATCTCGACTCATCCTTGAACATCTAATGTGTAACGATATCATCCCGACTCCTCCGTTGAACATGTCATGTACAACGATAGCATCTCGACTCATCCTTGAACATCTAATGTGTAACGATATCATCCCGACTCCTCCGTTGAACATGTCACGTACAACGATAGCATCTCGACTCATCCGTTGAACATCTCATGTACAACGATAGCATCTCGACTCCTTCGTTGAGCATCTCATTTACAACAATAGCATCTCGACTCATCCGTTGAACATCTAATGTATAACGATAGCATCTTGACTCCTCCGTTGAACATGTCATGTACAACGATAGCATCTCGACTCATCCGCTGAACATCTCATGTACAACAATAGCATCTCGACTTATCTGTTGAATATCTAATGTATAACGATAGCATCTCGACTCATCCGTTGAACACCTCATGTACAACGATAGCATCTCGACTCATCCTTTGACCATCTAATGTACAACGATAGCATCTCGACTCATCCGTTGAACATCCATGTATAATGATAGCGTCTCGACTCATCCATTGAACATCTAATGTATAAAGATATCATCTCGACTCATCCGTTGAACATCTCATATACAACGATGGCATGTCGACTCATCCGGTGACCATCTAATGTATAACAATAACATCTCGACTCATCCGTTGAACATCTCATGTACAACGATAGCATCTTGACTCATCCGTTGAACATCTAATGTATAACGATAGCATCTCGACTCCTCCGTTGAACATCTCATGTACAACGATAGCATCTCGACTCATCCGGTGAACATATAATGTATAACGGTAGCATCTCGACTCCTCCGTTGAACATACATGTATAACTCGGATTTGCGTCTCGACTCATCCGTTTAACATCTCATGTATAAAGATATCATCGCGACTCATCCGTTGAACATTTCATATACAACGATAGCATATGTCGGACTCATCCAGAGGGACCATCTAATGTAAAACAATAACATCTCGATCATCGTTGAACCCCCAACTCTTCATGTACAACGATAGCATCTTGACTCATCATTGAAACATCTTAATGTTATAACGTAGCATATCGACTCCTCGGTTGAATCATCTACTTGCACAACGATAGCATCTCGACTCATCCGTTAACCATCTAATGTATAACAATAACATCTCGACTCATCCGTTGACCATCTCATGTATAACGATACCATCTCAGATCATTCTTTGAACATCTCATGTACAACGATAGCATCTCGACTCATCCGTTGAACATCTAATGTACAACGATAGCATCTCGACTCCTTCAGTTGAACATCTCATGTACAACGATAGCATCTCGACTCATCCATTGAACATCTAATGTATAACGATATCATCTCGACTTCCGTTGAACATCTCATGTACAACGATAGCATCTCGACTCATCGTTGAACATTTAAATGTACAACGATAGCATCTCGACTCATTGTTGAACATCTAAATGTACAACGATTTTGCATTCTTGACTCATCCGTTGAACTCTCATATTACGATAGCATCTCGACTCATCCGGTTGACCATCTAATGTATAACAATTACAGCTTGACTATC
This sequence comes from Tanacetum coccineum, assembly GCA_026074375.1. Taxonomy (NCBI): domain Eukaryota; kingdom Viridiplantae; phylum Streptophyta; class Magnoliopsida; order Asterales; family Asteraceae; genus Tanacetum; species Tanacetum coccineum. The sequence continues at coordinate 49,141 of BQNB010020675.1, read as the reverse complement.
TGTTGAACCATCTCATGTACAACGTTTAAGTGCATCTCGACTCATCCGTTGAACATTCTCATATACAACGATAGTCATCTCGACTCATCAGTTATTTGAAAATCTAATGTTTATAAACATATACTCTCGACTCATCCGTAAATCTCATGTAAAACGTAGCATCTCGATCTCATCCATTGAACATCTATGCTTATACTTATATATCTCGACTCCTTCCGTTGAACATCTCATGTGCAAGTTAGCCCATCTCGACTAATCTCGCTTTAATCATTCTAAAGTACAAAGATAGCATCTCGATCATGCGTTGACATCTTATTACACGGATAGCATCTCGAATCTTCCATTGAACATCTAATGTGTGAAGATATCATATCCCATCCGTTGAACATCTCATATACAACGATGGCACGTCGACTCATCCGGTGACCATCTAATGTATAACAATAACATCTCGACTCATCCGTTGAACATCTCATGTACAACCGATTGCATCTCGATTCTTCCATTGAACATTCTAATGTATAACGATAGCATTATGGGACTCTTGTTGAACATCTCATGTCACTAACGATAGCATTTCGACTAAGCCGTTGACCATCTAATGTATAACATATAACATCTCGACTCATTCGTTGACCATCTAATGTATTACGATTCATCCTCGATCATCGTTGAATTTATGTACATCGTAACATCTCGACATCATCCGTTTTGTACATTAATGTATAATGTTGCATCTCGACTCCTCCGTTGAACATCTCATGTACAACGATAGCATCTCGACTCATCCGTTGAACATCTAATGTATAACGATAGCATCTCGACTCCTCCGTTGAACATCTCATGTACAACGATAGCATCTCGACTCATCCGTTGAACATCAAATATACATGAGATGTTCAACGATAGCATATCATCTCGACTCTGTTGCAATTCCGTTGCTAATTAAATTTGCAACGGACTTGCAACAGAATACAAAATAAATTTGCAACAGAATTGCAACAGAAAATAAATTGTAATTTCTTTTTTACTTATTTTTTTGTCTTTCGTTGCATTTCCATTGCAATTATGAAAATTTGCAACGGAAAATAAATTGTACTTTCTTTTAGACTAATTTTTTGTCTTTTGTTGCATTTCCGTTGCAATTATGAAAATTTGCAACGGAATTGCAACGGAAAATAAAATGTAATTTCTTTTAGACTTATTTTTTTGTCTCTCGTTGCATTTCCGTTGCAATTATGAAAATTTGCAACGGAATTGCAACGGAAAATAAATTGTAATTTCTTTTAGACGTAATTTTTTTTGTGTCTCGTTGCATTTCCGTTTCAATTATGAAAATTTGCAACGAAATTGCAACGGAAAATAAATTGTAATTTCTTTTAGACTTATTTTTTTGTCTCTCGTTGCATTTTCGTTGCAATTTTGTATTATTATTTTTTTCTCGACTTATTTTTTGTTAAAAATAAGGGGCAATATCTTTTTTTTATATGATTTCTTTCCTATCTCATATTTGTTTGGTATACATGTTCACACTTTATGTTACTTGTAATTGTTATGGATAAATATGGAATAGATATCCATATCTATTAACTATATATGCATACCTTCATTGTGAGATGAATAACATAATTCTTCATTCTCTTTATCTTCTTGTTTATTGTTCTTTACTTTATTGTTTCACAAACGTTACTAGCACGCTCTGTTAGTTTAACCGTTAAATATATATTTATAAAGTAAAATGACAAAAATATCCTTATCTTCAACCTCCTCTTCTATATTCATATACACCACCTCCTTCACCATTATTCCCGACCACCTTCTTCAAAATTCCGGCCAAGTAATCAAAGCTATAAAAACCCTTTTACATTTCATGAAACCCAAATCAAATTTCAAATGTGAATAAACATTAGTTAAAGCAAATTAAACACTCCTAACTTAAAAACAACAAATACATCTTTTATATAGTAAAGGAAAACGTCAAGTGGGTTATTCGTATTTCAAAAAAATCAAATCATACCTTATTTAGTAAGTTTTTTTAATAAGAATTTTTTCTTTTTAAATGTGCTTAATTAAAAATATATAAATATTCCTCAATTTAGCAATAGCGTCTATAAATTTGTTTTTTAAGAAAAAACGTGTTCAAAAATATATGTGTCATAAATATAAAAAATAAAACTTCAAAAGGCCGGGTAATCTACAAACATTAAGGGGGTTAAAACTAAACTTCATACAAACAAAACCACACAACTATTCACATTCGAGCCACACAAACACTCTGGTACAAGATAATCTCAAATACATAGTCGAACAACAATCGACACCCATTCTTAGAAATTCACGGTATGATTTTTGTTTCACTTTATCAAAGTTATTGCTCCAATTTTATTAATCTAATGCTTTGGATCGAATATGTGAAAACCCTAATTGGATTTGGTGTTTCTTTGGTATGAAGATAAATCTCTAAAACAAGAGAGAAGTTTCAGGTAATCTTATTCAGTTATTGTAAAAATTTTAATGATTTGGTTAGATAGATTTTTTTTTATATTCTTAATGATTTGATTTTTTTATATTTTTTCCATGTTACATATGACAAGTTATAAACTTTATATGGCTGCTTTGTTTTTTGGTTTTTTTAAGTTAGAATTGAACTTACTATTGGTTATATGTGATATATTGATTTGTGTATGATCTAATCTCATTATAGGATTCTTTGTTAGTAGTTAGTAACAAAAGATTTGTGCGGAGTTACTACTATTAGATTTAGGTACTTTTAAGGTTAGGAGTCGACTATGATGTTCAATTTTATTTGAAAGTCTTAATTTAGTGTACTTATGAGTTGCATTGCAAATTCTATATAAAGGCATGTGGTCTTTTGCATTTAACACTAAAGAAATACAACAAACCTAACTACTACTTACTGTACACCAATACCTTCATCTTAAAGAGCTTCACCCACAAGTGGCTCATTATTCCAATAACACAACTCATGACCTTGCTAATCTCAGCAAACAAGTGTTTCAAAATCATATATCAGCGTGCGTGACTCCAAGCATCCAGCACCAACAATTACTACACTAAATAAAAGCCCACCCCAACAAGATGGTAAGCCACTAATGTCTGATGCCCGGGAAGCCTGCCCATAAAGTCTTTCTTAGATAGTGTATGTACTAGATGATTGACCCATCCAATGGACGGGCACGTGTGTTATCCAAAAATGAAAAACAAATCAAGATATGCATTGGAAAGCCTTATATAATCGGTAATCAAATGTATTAAGGGTTAGGATCCTATAGAAAGTGATAAAACTTTAAAAAGTAAGCTAGCATGAGGAATACGTTGACTTGGACATTCTAGCTATATTTTTTTTCAGAATCATGCAAATTAAAGTTTTAAACATAATTCATTTGTCGTGTGTTGTCTTTTTTTGAGCCCAAGTTAAAGAGGACGAAGTTGTTGATAGTAACATTATGCCTTAATGCAGCTTAGATAAACAAGAAAAGAAGTCAATTGGAGAAATGGAACAAGAAATTGGAGAAAAGAAGTTGTTTGTACCTGAATCGTTTCTCAGAGCTTATGGTTCATAAGTATGGTGAAGGTTTCTACTTGGATTATTGGCCACAATTCTATCACCATTAGTAAGTACCTCTTACCTAGAATATTGATTTTATAAATAGCTAATGTGCTAAATATCATTACAAACTCTGTATAGCGAAAATAATAATCCAACTTTGTTAGTAAACCAATGTTTAATGGATTTCGAATATACTTTAGGCCACTTCAATAATCAACACATTCGAATCTAAATTTTGTTAACAAAACTATTAGACTCAGCAGAAAAGAAATGTAACCATTGTATTAAAACAAACAAACAAGAATTATATCTTAGATTGACCCATTTTCTCAATGGATCAAAATTGTCATATCCATTCTAATCCAAAGGCTGCGTGTCCTTGGCTGCAGCACTAATACAATCAGAATATGCAAGTCAACAAAAATATCTGGATAAAGGATATGTTTGAACAAAAAATATTCGAGGAAATTTCATATTAGACATTTCAAAGACTTATTAACGACTTTATTTACTTATTAGCGACTTTATTTGCAATAAATCTACAAATACAGAATAACGTTATTACTAATCTACCTATTAACGACTTTATTTCATGTGTTGTAATAGGACCAATACATTGGAGACAGTGGTCAATAAAGTGTTCGTACCAAAGAAATAAGGCTAAGTTTTTAGTTGGCCATGTGAAAGCTAATGGACCTCAACAACATCAAAGTCTAACTGATGATTCTGCCACAAGTTCTGTGCTTCATAAATATACTGCCAATGACGGAAATTCAAAGGTGCAAACACATCAGTTACACAGGTATACGGTGTGGTGTTTGAAGTTGTAAAAATAAGATTATCAACTATATATGTATAATCCAGCCTTTACGTTTTGTAATTTCTAAATGATTAATCTAGCCTTTATGTTTTGAAACTTCTAAATGATTAATCCATTACTCATGGTATCGATGTCTCTCCTCATCAATCTTCACAGTCCACTCAAACTGCTAGCCTTTGGGTCATTGGTCGAAGAAGTGTTCCCGACCTTGGTGCAATCTGGGACAGCCTCAACGGCTTAGCTACCTTGGAAGCCTCTTATGATCCACAAACCACCATGCAGTTGCTTGAGTCCTCCTTTCTCAAACTTCCACAACCCAAAGATTCTCAACTTCCAAGTTACATTCCAGTATGAATATTTCATGTTCTTTCTTATGTTATATTACGTACCTACAAATCAATCCAAAAACAAACCATATATATACAGGTAATTCTTAAATGTATTATTATGCATTCTTGAATCAAAGTTTTGAAATAAAAAAAATCATTACTAGACCTGAATGTTATTTTAAATTAACTTTAGCAAGGGTGTTTTGGACACTACTACAACGGATGTTGCGGATCATGTAGTTGCAGGTGTTATGGCTTGTGATGAATCCCAGTTTGATGCAATAATAGAAAAAAATATTCTTTTTGTTCTCAGTGTGGGAGCTTTAAAGATATGGTGAACTTTGGTGCTAAGAATACAATACCTACAAAGTTTCAGCAAAGGAAAATATTCGAGCACAATGAACAGGTGACTCATCTTTGGTACGTATTCTGGCTATTTTAATACCCCACACGTGAAGAAATTAGTTGGTGGGTAGTCATTTACTCATACTAGCAGACTACTATAATTTCTTATAAACATTCAGTTATTAACACATTTCCCACATCTATTCATGTCATACGAACTATGGTTGTGAATGAGTAAGCAGAAAAAAATCTTGAAGTCCATGATAGCTCACACCTTTAATTAGTTTTCTACGTAGTTGTAAGATGCTCAACATCTTTCTGTATCTTTGGTATCTAATAAAGATACATTCACATATGCAGGTCTCATTGATACGAACAATAGTCGAGGAGAACCAGAAGTTTGCTGAATTTATTGCTCGAAAAGTAAACCAAGTTATATATTTAAAACAAGCCAAATTACCCGCGCGTTGCTGCGGGACGGGTGATTTTTTATTGGTGTGTAGGCATAGAACCCGGCGTGTGCGGCGGGATACATATTTTTTTACTTAGCGTAGGTGGGTTTTTTAAGGCCCACATTTATTTTAAGTTATTAAGTACACACTTTGCGGTCATGGCGTTATTTTTATTTATTTTTTTATTATTTTGCTAGCAGGTTATTTTTTCGATATCATGTTTAATAGTTTGTTTGTTTATATGGGATTATTTATTGGGCACTCATGGGCATGTATTTCTTTTGTTATTTAAATCTGTATTTTTGTAAATAATTCCTATGTTGTGCGCGAGAAATTATTTTTTTTATATTTTTTGTGCGGGTGTATTTTTTTCGGTCTAATTGTTATTATTGTTTTTTTTATGGCTTATGTGTTGAGGACGCATGCTGTGTGGGTATTTTTTGTTATCTAATTTTATCAGTTACTTTGTTAAAAAATTTGATATGTTGTGCGGAAAAAATTTTTTTTTTATATTATTTTGTGAGGATTTTATTTTGTGGGTCTCAGGTTTATTAGTTTGTTTTTTTTTATGGGTTGCGTTCTGTTGAGGATTTTTTTTTAGCTGATATTAAAATCTGATTTTTGTTTTGTGACGAGGTAATTTTTTTTTGTATTGCCTATTATAAAAAAAAAATTTGAGCGGGCTAATGCAACCTTAATGGTGTAACACTGTAGCGCACTGTAGATTATTACAGTTGCATTCGAAGTCGTATCACATTTCTTTTGAGATACTGATTAATGAAAATAATATTGTTAGCCCATTTACATAATCATCAGTTGGCCCATTTACATAATATCAGCTGGCCATGAAAACAAACAAGCAAAAGAACCCGCGCGTTGCGGCGGGCCTAATTTTTTCCCGAATATTTTTTTTTACGTTTCGGGGTTTTTTTTTTGTCGATGCGTTATGGCGGGGTTAATTTTTAATATTTTCTTTTTTTTTATGATTCAGGGAAAAAAAAATTGCGTTGGGTCAGGCTAAATTTTTCCCGAATATTTTCTTTTTTTGGGACGGTTTTGTAAATTTTTTTACGGGAATTTTTGTGTAAAAAAATCGTAAATAGTTAAAAGGTGAGGGTCCGTTTTGTATTTTTTTTTTTACTTTGGGCCAGATTTTAAGCTATTTTTGGTTTTTTTTTTTGCTAATTTTTTTCCCGGATATTTCCTTTTTTTATACGATTCGGGATTTTTTTTTTTGCGTTGGGACGGGTTAATTTTTTCCCGAATATTTTCTTTTTTTGGGACGGTTCGATATATTTTTTTTGGGCCGATGAATGTAAAAAAGTTGTGAACAATAAAAAGTTGACGTGTTTTTTTGGTTATTTTTTTACGGGATTTTTTGTGTAAGAAAATCGTAAATAGTTAAAAGTTGAGGGACCGTTTTATATTTTTTTCGGTCTAATGTTTATTGTTTTTTTTTCTTTATATGTGCCTTATGTGTTGGAGTTCTCATTGTCGCGAAGTTTTTTTTTTATCTGAACTAAGTCAATATTTTTTGTTAGTTTTTTTTTCTTTGCCGAGCGTTTCTTTTTTTTACCGTGATTCTTAAAAAAAAAAAAAAATAGCCAATTGGGCGGCCCACAAATTGGGATGCCCATATGGGCGGTGGTATGTACAAAAGCTGCCAAAGTCGGCAGCTTTTTTAACCCTATCTATCTATGTAATATATTATATAAATAATCTAATAAACTAATGTTTACTTTAGGGTACATATTAATTTCTCCTATCTCAACAGCTCCTCATATCATCCCTTCCTTCCAAAACTAATCCACCGGAAAAATCAATCGTTTGGACCGGTTACGGGGAATTTGGTGAATCCTGATCGGATCGTACGCGTCTGGTACGATGCGTTCCGGAACGTAGATCGCGGGTGGCTCACTGTGACTATTGATCCCCCCGGTGAACAGACTAAATCCAATTTTAACCGCTTGCAATGGGAACCCTTGATCAATCCAAAACAAACAATATAAACAGGTAATTCTTTAATGTATTTTATTCATTTTGAATCAAAAGTTCTGACATTAAAATTTCATATAGACTGGAATGCTTAATTTTAAATTAAATTTCATCGAATCCCAGTTTGTGATTCAAAAATAGAAAAAAATATTATTTTGGTTCTCGGTTTTGTGGTAGCTTTAGATATGGGTGTACTTTGGGTGATTAAGAATACATTACATAAATCGTGAAGAATTATTTATCACATTCTGCACACTACATAAAATTTCTTTATTAAACATTCAGTTATTAAACATACATTTCACATCTATTCATGTGTACGAACTATGGTTGTGATTGTGTAGGCAGAAATTATATTCAAGTCCATGATAGTCAACTTTATTTTGTTATCTACGTGCTTCAAAATCTTTTGTTATCTAATTAAAATACATTCACTTTATGCATGTATCATTGATACTGAAACATAGTCGAGGAAGCAACAACAACGTTTGCTGCATTTATTGCTCAGGAGAGTAAATCAAAGCATCATCAAGGTTCGTGTATGCCTACCAGAAATAGGCATCTCGGCTCTCGATGCACTCAGAAAACCCTTTCTTGATAACCAACTGGCACCTATTGGAGATGTAAAAAAAACCCGTTACCCCTCTTACACTACATAAGTTAAAAAGGCTTAGATGCTTTTATCAAATTTGGTTCACGATTTCTGCAAGTCATGAATAATTTATGTTAAACTATGGAATATATCTTCCATGATAATTTAGGTGAAGGTTTACCAATATCACATCAATGACACAGAGTTTGCAAAAGCTTTAGTTGATTCGATGTAGCATTTTAAAATTAAAAAAAGGTAAGGTAACCTATGTTATGGCATTGTTTTGTGGTATATACTTTAGCAGAATTTAAACATTGTTATATTCTCAACTTTAATAGTCTAATAGAGAACATTGACTACTTAGAGAAGGTTATATATTATAGGCATCGTATTCCTTTTAAACCTTCCATACCATGAAAGGCTAATCCACATGAAAACTTCAATAGGTTTTTTAATAAATGATTTTTGGAGGTTGTAAGATTTAGAAAACGTCTATTACACCATAGAGCATTTTAACCCTACTCTCACTCTACACGTATAACTTAAAGAGTGAAGTGCCAGTTACTTATAAACATCATTATGTGCTCTACTTAAAGAGTTTAAGTGTTACTTTATAGTATACAAGTATATCTCAATGTGATAATGTCTGATGATACTTATTTTCATAAGTCTATTGTCAAAGAGCGTAATGCAACATCGGTATATGTAGTATGTGTGCTTCCTTAAGCCCGTTGTCATACCCTTTAATAGTTCTTTTTCTTTTAATATGAACTATTTTCTTTGCTATAGGACAAGATGATACATTTTACTTATAAACATCATTATGTGCTCTACTTGAAGAGTTTAAGTGTTACTTTATAGTATATAAGTATTTCTAAGTGTTACTTTATAGTATATAAGTATTTCTCAATGTGATAATGTCTGATGATACTTATTTTCACAAGTCTATTGTCGAAGAGCGTAATGCAACATCGGTATATGTAGTATGTGTGCTTCCTTAAGCTCGTTTTCATACCCTTTAACAATTCTTTTTCTTTTAATATGGAGTATTTTCTTTGCTATAGGACAAGATACATTTTTGTGCTCAATGTATAAATCTTAGTTGCAATTGCTTTTCTAAATATCCTAAAAATATTGTTGCATTTCTTTTCCCAGAAAACTTACGTATTTCTTGTAAAATTGGTTATTTTGTTCATTTGTCATCATTAATTTTGGTATATAACACCCCTTATATTATGCTTTGTGTGGTTAGATACTTGATAACAAGCAAGTCATTTTCTTTTCAAAGTTTAGAAGACAACATAGTTAAATGTGTATTTATCGTGAGTGCACATCTTTTCTTACTTTTTCACTTTGACTATTCGCTAATTTTCTTAACTTTAATGTGAAAATGTCTTGTGGGTGGTCAAGTTTAGAAGATACCATTGTTAAGTGTGTATTTATCTTGAGTGCACATCCTCTTCTTAATTTTTAACTTTGACTATTCACTTATTTTCTTAATTTTATAGTGAAAATGTCTCATGGGCGGTCAAAGTTTAGAAGACAACATTTTTAAATGTGTATCTATCGTGAGTGCGCATCCTTTCTTACTTTTTCACTTCGACTATTCACTAATATTTTTGTGAATGCAAGTGTTCTGTTGTGTAACGGACCTGTTCCTTTCTTGATTTTAGTTTTTCATCATAATTCTTGCTTGAATTTATTGATGCATGATCATAAGAAACCGTGTGCAACAAATGCACTAATAAAAGATAAGAGCTTGATAAAATACATCTTTTTAGCCGTTAAAAAAAACATCTTTTTAGCTCTTGCTATATATTGTGAACAAAATTTAAAAAATTAATCGATAATAATATATAACTAAAATCTTCAACAAAAAAAACTATTTGTTTTTTAATATATAAAGATACGTTACTAAAAAATTTAGAAAAAACCCCGTGCGTGCACGGGGATTATAACTAGTATGCTAATATAGGAAAAAGAAATTATCATTGATTATTATTATTCAAACATCACGAGAACAAATATATTTAAAAAACATGCATCTTCGATTTTTTTCTTTAACCACTGAAAACCAACACAAAAATAATACCCAAATCCAACAAAATCAAATCTGATGGTCTTCTTGTTCATTGGTGTACCCAGGCGGTTGTCGCTGCGAATGGTTCAAACAACAAAAGTCATGGTGGCTCGAGTGGTTGTCGCATAAATCTTGACTCAAACAACAAAAAACCACATAAATAGTGGTGGTTCCGACTGGTGGTCAAGAAATCATCATTGATTATTATTATTCAAACATCACAAGAACAAATATATTTAAAAAACATGCATCTTCGATTTTTTTCTTTAACCACTGAAAACCAACACAAAAATAATACCCAAATCCAACAAAATCAAATCTGATGGTCTTCTTGTTCATTGGTGTACCCAGGCGGTTGTCGCTGCGAATGGTTCAAACAACAAAAGTCATGGTGGCTCGAGTGGTTGTCGCATAAATCTTGACTCAAACAACAAAAAACCACATAAATAGTGGTGGTTCCGACTGGTGGTCGCTGTGAATGGTGTTTGTGGTGTGTGTGTTTGTTTGGTGTAGTATGTGTTTTATTTTGTGAAGAAGATTATAGAAATGAGATAATATTGAGGGTGAAGATTAGAGAAATGAGATAATGAGGGTTAGGTGAAAAAGATAAGAAAAAAAGATACTGAGATAGTGTGTTGGATGAAAAAGATAACAAAATGACAAAATTACCCTTACATGTGACTTGCACATGATGTATTTAACAGTCAAATTAACGAAAATATTCGTCAAAGGACCAAACCCGATACGGGTCAGAACCATAAGGAGATGATCCGTTAAAATAGTTTGCCAGGGACGATTTTCGTTAAACCCGACAAACCACAGAGACGATTTATGCAATTAACTCTTACATTTTCTTAAAAAATAAACACTGAAGGTACCTTGTGATGATGACCTATTCCAGGAACCGCAGTATAATTACTTTTGCACTGCTGGTCTATATAGAAGACGATATAGAACACTTTGTCCAAGAAGTAAGATAGTATCGACGACAAGCAGCAAGATTGCAAGCAATTTTAGTTACTGATTGACGATCGATAAAAATAATGCTTCATTCAGGGGCGGCTCAACGTTCTCGGAGGCCTAAAGCGAATCCTTAAGACGAGGCCTTTTTTTTTATCAAAGTTGTCTGCCGAAAATCGTTTATTTAAAATTTACCTTTTCAAGTTTTTATGTGAAATCTTTGATTAGTTTCTCGAAATCAATATAGTATGATATTTCATTTACAATTGATAATTGAGCCAATGAATCTAATTTTGGTGACACTTTAGATCGTTGATAACTTTTAATTAGCTTTGACTTCGAAATACTTTTTTCTGCTTAAAAAGTTGTTACTGTTACTGAAATGGTTAATATTATTCTATACGCCGTATAAGTATTACGGAAAGAGTTTATATTTATAATTTGATTAAGTATATCAACGGTGTGCCAATTTTTCACATGTATAACTTCTCTAAAAAGTAATAACTCTTAGTTTAAAAAATATATCTATACCGTTAATACCTAAACAATTGTTATAATATGGCTTAAAGACCTTTTAAGGTTCAAACAACTACCTTGTTAGCTTGTTATTATCTAGGAATTTTAAATCTTCAATACTAAATAGTAAACTGAAGATACCTTATATAATTTAAATTGGTCAAATTTACTTTCTAGTGGTGAAATAGCTTGATCTAAATGTATAAGAAGTAATCGTTTTAAAAGTCTCTTCGTTGGTTTTTATAGTTTCATTGTCAACATCATCATCATCATATTTTTTATTTCTACAAATATCTCGTTTTTCTTTCAAATTTTCGTTCCACATTCGTTTTCCTTTAGCAATTTCATTAGCAAAAACACAACTTTTGATTGAAGAATGATACATGAGTAGATGAGAGAAAGCTATAGAGTGAAAGTATGTTTGTGGGTGTGAAAAAATAAACGTTTATTCATCAATGTAAATGGTTAATGGTTATTATCATACGACTTAATTTAACCTTTGCTTATTTTTAATGCAAAATATGAGTCTTTTATATACTTAATATATTCGAGCTTAAACTTCTACAACTAGTAGACTAAAAAAATAAAAAGTAGAAACAAAAAGCCCAAAACTTTGATTATTTCACACTTATCAGTTAATTGGAGCCTTGAATGATTGGATTTTAAAAGATGACGGCAAAAAAGCGTATGACTAACTTTATATATATACACAAAGTCTTAGAAAACTTAGGGCCTTAAAAAATTGAGAGCCTAAAACCCTAGCTTTACTTGTTTTACCTTTGAGTCACCACTGACTTCATTTTAATTAGTTAATCGGCAACAAATATTTTGGGAGAAGCATATTTGAAGTAAAATTTAAAATGAGAAAGGTGAAAATAAACTATAATTACACATTTAAGATGCATTTATATAAATAGATTCATCTCTTTTTGAAAATTTTAATCTTATTTGAGACATGTGTCTAAACATTAATTTTTCCTTTTTTTCTAATTTTAGTTTTTTCTTCTTATCGAATCCTTTATAATGTAAGAGTACTAATTTTTTAGATATCTATAAACCTTTAGGTTTGGTTTTAAGAATTTTAAACCTAATATTGGGAGATAAAACACTAAAACATTATACCTTTATATATTAACCATGAAGATCGTTCCCCCGGGATGCTTTTAATGCACTCATTAAACACCCCCGCCCGACCCGATTTCTTTTCTTATTAATACCCGGGGCATTTAAGAGAGTATACACGTATTGTTATACATGTTACATCCATGTCACTTCTTCTCTCTCCCACTGAGTTTTTAACACACACATATGAGATTCCTGAAGCTTTTCCAAAGTTTTGCTCAGATCCACAGAATATTAATCAAGCCCTAAGTGTATACAATCTCATCCATTCCTTTGTTGAAGCTTCTTCCCACTGATCACCTACAATCTCTTTGGCTTTGCCGGTGATGCTGCTAATCTCTTCGTTGCCGCCATTCATGGTGGGTGGCGTTGGTGGTCGGTTGGTGATGTTGGTTAGCTTAGGTGGTCGTTTGTTTGAATTAATGCTTATTGGCTTATCAAGATTTGGATATTTGTTGGCTGTTTTTGGGCTTGATAAACTCCAAGTAAAGCATGTACTTTTTCTAAAAATTGTATTTCTTGGAGCTACGAATTTGGCGTTTAATAAGCTTTGATAATTGGTGTTGTCGGGTATTTGTTAATTGCTACTCTTGCTGCCTCTTTTAACTTATGAGCTTAATGTAAGTTGAAAGTAAGAAAATTGTATGTGGTTTATGTTTTTTGTGATTGTTGGGGTTTCTATTTATGATTAAGATTGGATTTGGTTAATTTTTTAGGTGTGATAAATTTGGATTCAGATAATCGTTAACCTGTTTGTGTACTTAAGAGAATGTTTAGCCACGAATTCGTGGCTCGGGATTCATAGCAGCTGCTTTGGTTGGTAGTTTTATTGTTGTTTTCGTGTTGTACTCTTCACCGATAATGAGTTAACCTGTGACGAATGTCACCTATGCTAAAGTCTCTTCGATGCCACCGATCTCTTTGTTGCCACTGTTTATAGTGTGTGGCGATGTTGATCGGTGTGTGACGATGAGCGGTTTACGTGGGTGCCTTATACAAAGAATGAGAACACAAATGTTGGTTTTTTAAGATACTCATCGTTGGATTTTTGGCGATTGAATCATGGTTAGGCGTTACTATGTGGCTTGATTGGAAACACGTTGCAGCATTTTTGTGTGCGCTGAAAGTTTTTACCATTAAGGTGGGTATGAAACAGTAGGCGATGATGATGACATTCTACCATCATCATCATCATCAATGGTAGAATGCCATCATTATCTCCCATTGTATAGTTCGATATAAATAGTAGGTGATGATGATAACATTTTTGTTACTAATTAAGGCGATGATGATAATTTACCATTTACTATGCGTGGCTCATTCACACATGTATCTTGGCTCGGCAGTCACATCGAGAGTGTGATTGCAGCCATGTTGGGTGTTTGGCACTACTACTGAATACGTAAATCTGAGCCTTATTTGCTATGGTCGCATGGCTTGATTAATATTCTGTGGATATGAGCAAAACTTTGGAAAAGCTTCAGGAATCTCATATGTGTGTGTTAAAAACTCAGTGGGAGAGAGAAGAATTGAGATGGATGTAACACGTATAACAATACGTCTATACACGGGTGATATCGGGTTTTACCGAAAAATATATGTATACTCTCTTAAATGCTCCGGATATTAATAACAAAAGAAATCGGGTCGGGCGAGGGTGTTTAATGAATGCATTAAAAGCACCTCAGGGGAATGATCTTCATGGTTAATATATAAGGTATAATGTATAGTTTGATATAAACAGTAGGCGATGATGATGACATTCTACCATTGTGTTTTTGTGAGCCACGGGTTACAAACACCTGTATTTTGGCGTGGCGACCACAGCTACACTGTGGTTGCAGCCACATACAGTGGTTGTGTGGTTCCTACAATGGCAGCCCTGAGCCTAAGAAATTTGCAACCATTGTCTGATGTTGTTGTCTGCTCTTTTGTCGCTAAGTTGAAATCTGATATAGTTGGCTTGAGCCTCCTTATAAAATGGTATGGCCATATGCGTAGGCTTGATCCTCCGTACTCGCAGGCTTGACTTATCTTTCTTTGTTACAATAATTGTATCATCAAAACCCCCGCTTCCATGCTCACAGGCCTGAGCCTGCTGATAACATTTTTGTTACTAATTAAGGCGATGATGATAATTTACCATTTACTATGCGTAGCTCATTCACACATGTATCTTGGCTCGGCAGTCACACCGAGAGTGTGATTGCAGCCATGTTGGGTGTTTAGCACTACTACTGAATACGTAAATCTGAGCCTCATTTGCTATATTGTTTCTATGCCGGATCCCTTAGGATACCATAATCCTAAATGCGTAGTGCCTTTAATGTATCGGAAGATACGTTTAACCGCTTCTAGGTGAGAGGTTTTGGGATCCTCTTGAAAGCGGGCACAAAGGCAAACACTAAACATGATATCGGGTCTACTTGCCGTTAAGTATAATAAACTATATATCATACCTCTATATTTGGTATTATCTACGAACTCACCTTCTTCGTCTCTCGTGAGTTTGGTTTTTTTAGACATAGGGGTTTTTATTGGCTTAGAGTCTTCTAGACCAAATTTCTTAAGCATTTACTTAATATATTTTGAATGATTTAAAAAAATATTCCATCATCTTTTGTTTTATTTGTAATCCTAATAAAAAAATTTAGTTCCCCATCATAACTAATATTCAAATCATCCATGAATGATTTGGCAAAGTCATCACACATTTCTTGACAAGTTGAATCCGAATTATATGTCATCAACATATATTTGGACAATAATGAGGTTGGAGTCTTTCTTTTTAGTGAAGAGTGTGTTATCTACCATTCCCATGGAGTAATCATGTTTAATAAGAAATGCTTTTAATCGATCGTACCAGTTTTTTAGGGCTTGTTTTAGACCATAAAGAGCTTTCTTAAGTCTATAAGGAACTAATTAGGTTTTGTGATTCAATGATTACCGGAGGTTTGTGCCCACGTTAAACCTTCATAATTGATAAAAACCGTTAAGGAATGCACTCTTCATATCCATTTGGTATAACTTGAAATCTAGTGCACAAGCATACGCTAAAAGTATTCTTATAGGCCCTAGTCTAGCTACGGGTGCATATGTTTCGTCATAATCAATTCCTTCTTGTTGATTATAACCTTGGGCGACTAACTAGCTTTATTTCTAGTTAGAACACCATTTTCATTGGTTTATGCTCTTTTTAACATTTTGTTCTTTAAATGGTCATATCCAAGAGATTTGGGACTAGTTCCCAAACATCATTTGTTTTAAATTGGTTTCGTTCCTCTTGCATGGCCATTACCCAATTTTTATTTTTTAATGTCTCATTTATATTTTTAGGTTTTATTGTTGAAATAAAGCAAAAGAAATTATTTGTCTGAGCTTGCGACTAAAGTTATTTGATTTAGATTACCAATAACGTTTTTAGGGGAGAGTTTTAGATTCTTTAATATTTAAAATTTGATTATTTTATAATGATTGTCTTTAAGATCATTTGCCTATGGTTTTGTTTACTATACCTCATATTCTTCTTCTTCGACTAAACTCACTCTTCTTCCATGTTGATGTTTTAGTCGAGGGATGAGTTATCAAAAGTTACATTCAAAGACTCTTCTAACTTTCATTAATTTGTTTGTTAAGTATTATGTAAAGTTTTACTATTTGCGAATATTCTAGGAACAATACATTCGTACGACTTTGGGGTCGACTGGTGAGGTAATCATTTGCTATTTAAGAATAAAGCCTTTCACTTCTGAATCTCTTTAAAGATAGTTAAGGCTTGGTTTTACTTATCCTCTTAATAACTCGTATGAAGTTTATCCTATAGTAGTCTCAATGCAAAACTCTATTAATTATATAGCGTTGACATATCGGGACGCATTACTCCAAAATTTTTGAGGAATGGGAACTTGTTCGTTTAAACATTGTTTTCTTCATTTCTTGTAGAGGGCGATTTTTTCTTTCTACTACTCATTTGATTGTGGAGTACGATGGAGCGGGAAACTTGTTGAGATCCTTAAAATCACAATGTTAGAATTGTACTTCAGTATCAAATTCCCGACCATGATCCGTTCCTAATTGATACACTGGACATCCTAAGTTATTTTGGTTCATTTTGCTAAATTTTTGAATTTTTCAAAGGCTTGGTTTTATTGGTAAAAAATCTAGTCCATAGTGAATCGAGATTAGTTCATTACGGTTACTAAGGTTATAACGATCCCCTTATAGCTTCGTATTTGGCGGGAAGGGCCAAAAGAAAAATCTATGTTGATGTTGTTTAAGCCTTGGTTGTTGAACTATATTTTTAGCCTTGTGACTTGCATGAGCTTCGTTTTCCAATTTTGCATGATCACAAAAATGTCGGTCGTATGTTAAGTTTGAGTAGAAATTCTAAATAATCTTTCGATGCTATGATTGAATTAGTCTGCATATTAGAGTCGACTAGTCTCCTTTGCCATAGTGTGGAGTATTCGTAATGTTGCAAGGATTTTTTTATCTTCCGGTTATATTCCTAGTTTCATTACATATATTCCTCCTTTCCTAATTCCTTTACCTATAAGCTTTTCGTCTTTAATTATTTCGCTATCGTGTTCGGTAAATATTACTTTGCATTTATTATCACATATTTGACCTACACTAAGCAAGTTATATGTTAAGTTATCTACGTGCTCAACATTTTTAATTATTTTACCGCGCAAGTTGCTCCCAAAAATTACGTTACCTCCGTTGTATGGTTTGTATGAAGAAAACAATTTTTGATTACCCGTCATGTGTTTTGAGCATCCAATATCTTTAATCCACTCATCGGGTTTCAAGTTTATTCCTAAGCATATTTCATCGGACGCTTGAGCAACAAGACAAGTTTCATCTTTAGTCTTTTTCACTTCATCTTCTCTATTGTCGCTCCATGCTCCTCCAATAAATGTTCTTTGATCGTTGTTCTCTTTGGGATTTGAACACACTTATCCAATTTCAAACAGAGATCGATTTGGATCACCCACATCTAAAACATTTTCTTTCACTTTTTACCATAACCATCATGTCTACTTCTTTGGAATGTTTTTCTATCGCCGATCATTTGTTTCTTATTATCATTGTTGTGTCTTTGGTTTTTCTTATTTGAATTGTTTCTTTAAAGCTTTGAAGGTGTTAGTTTATGATATATTCCAAATCGACTTTGCAAAAGCAAAGCTCGATAAGTCGTATAGAAACCGAAAAACAAAAAAACCAAACCGAAAATAAACCGACAACCGAAAAACCAAACCGACACAAAACCAAAACCGAATGGTTTCTAAAAATCAAAAACCGAAATTTTTCGGTTCGGTTTTGGTTTTATACAAAAACCGAACCAAACCGAACCATGCTCACCCCTATCTTAAACCACTCTAACTTAACACATAAAAGATGCTTCATCAAATAACTACTTACTTATATCAAATTGAAATCGAAACGACATAAAGGAACGATTTCAAGATCATCTTCTATAAAGTAAAAATGGACTCTGACAATGCTAGTGCGCATATTATCTGCTTCGGTTTATCCAAAGATGGCAGTTCTAGATACCTCTGCAAATAAGACAACGTGACAATTGTGTCCTGATATGTATCAATGGTACGAAAGCTCTTAACTCTAAGCAAATAGTAACATGTTGAAATGGGTAAAGTCGAGCAAACTCAACGACATTATTGTTCCTTTGAGTTTATATATAATTGATATACATATTATTGTATCAATGAACTATATTAGTTAGAAATTAATTTAAGCCAATTTTACTAACTATTTCATAAAGATTAGCATTTTGACCCGTTAGACGTAAAACCATATTTGAATTCTCATAAACCTTACCCTTTTAACTATATTTTTTAAGTTTACCATCTTGATCGGTCACAATTAAAGTTTAACCTTTTAACTACATTTTAAACTTGTTCACTAAATGAGAACCAAACATGTATATACCTGTGCAAATTAAGTAACCAATTCAGACACACCTGTGGAAAACTAGAAGGGGGTTGAATAGTTTACCGTTTTTTAATTTAAGGTTTTAAAGTGTTTATAAAAATTCTAGATTCGACTTTGTGTGAATTCAACACTTGCACAATATGAACAATATACTTATCTAAACAATTAATAGGATAGTATGAGAAATTAATGTAAGACAAGAGATAAGAGTAAGAACAATCAAACCACAACGCGATGATTTATAGTGGTTCGATAACGAAGCACCTCTTTGCCCTACTCCACTCCTCGAGCACCTAACTCGAAAGTTTTCTTCACTATGTCAACAAGCTCCCTTACGGCGGAGAAAACCTTATACAACTTTCGTTTATTTTGATTTCTGACAATAAGCTAGATGTCGAGTTCTAATCTTAGCTAGAACCAATCTACCACAATTTCACTACACAACTTGATCATGACTACACAACTTCTTCACAGCTTAATTTTCTTCACACCACTACTTCACCAAGTCACTACTATAATCACACCTAACTAACACTACTAGGAAAGATCACCAAGATCCAACTATAATTACAACAATCACAAAGATCTAACTACTATACAACTTTACAAGATTTACAAATGATTTACAAGTGATGATATGGATGCAATAAGATTGCAACAACACACAAAGGTGTAATACTTCTTCACTTGATGATGGAAGTATTCTTCTCTTGCACTTGAGGAATTGAGCTTGGATCACTTAGAAACAAATTTTTATGATTAGATGATCAAAGGATTTTAATGAGATGTGTGGGCTGTTTTAGAACAGAAAGAATGAGTGCAAAAGGTGAGAAAATCGTGGGGAAAAGTCAGGTATTTATAGGACCAACTGGAGGAGCGTCAGTCTATAGGCGGTCCCCTTAAATAGGTGGGCGGTCCCCTTAAAATTAAGGGGGCCGCCCGTGTATTTAAGGGTGTCGCCCTAGACTAGGGCTTCCCCAGTTTGTCTTTTGTGTAGGGGGAATTTTCTGGAACTTTTCTAGCCGTTTTAGGTCCGAAAATTTGAATTTCAAAATGTTTATTTTGAATAAAACATTTCTTTTAATTGTAGAAAATGTTTTGTAATGTTTATAAAAATGTTTACAACATTTTATAAAAGTGTGAGGTTGAATAAAAATTTCCTTTGATCATAAAATGCATTAAGCATTTATTTATTCATACCTTTAAGTGATGTATTTGTTGAAATGAGAATTTACTACTAATTACTTGTTTACGTTTAATTTTACGTTGAACGTTTTTATATTTTGTGATTATCAAAACGTAAAGATGTGAAAAATATTAGTAATGTTTTTAGGCATTATATTTTATCAACAATCTCCCCCTTTTTGATGATTACAAAATTTAAACTCATTAAATGTAAAATTATTTTTAAACAAGTATTTAGTGAGTTTCATGTCATTTCTCCCCCTTTTTGTAGAATCAAAAAGACATCGTCGAGAATTGCTAGTTAAATCGACGGAATAAATGCTCCCCCTTGATGTGTGCTCCCCCTCGTTCGAGGGCACCAAGGAATCGAGCTATGGTTTCTTGGCTACAAAAACGAGTTAGAACAATACAAATATTTCTAACATGTAGCAAGAAGGAAGGAAAAATATAACAAGTGCAAGCAAACATCAAAGCAAAATATACTTCATTCATTTAGGATAATGTGTGTGAACAACACATAAGCATACATAAATAGAAAAACAAATATGCTTTAGAAGCATATTAATACATAAAGAAAAATCTTAAATAGCCATAGAAGGATTTTGACTTGCTTGCGATACAAAAGGATTTGACGATTATTTGAAGGCATATTACGAGATTAGTTAGTTGGAGAGTTTGGAGCGGAGGCGGTTGTGGAAGGGTAATCTCTTTGAACTCTAGGTGGTGGATGAGGTCGAGTGAGGAGGAATTCAATCCAATTGATATCCTCACTTAAAGCAAGGAATTGTTTTTGGGTGAAGATGCAACAAGGGCAATACCCAACATGGGTTTCAACTTGGTTAATGTTGAGGGTGTATGGTAGGTTTGGAGAATAAGGTGATGAGGGAATGTTGTTTTGTTGTTGAGAGAGATGCATGGCTAAGATGTTTGATAGGTCTTGTAGTTGATTAATGTCATCAACTAGGCTTTCTCTACTTGGAGATAGAGGTGGTGTGTGTTGAGTTTGGTTGTTACTTTGAGGTGGAGCTTGAGTGTGAGCAATATGTGAGTTGATGGGTGAGATGGGAAGTGGAGGATGTGAGATAACTTGTGGTGATGTGGGAGTGTCCTTAATGTAAGGAGTTTGGTTGTCACTTTGAGGTGGAGCTTGAGTGTGAGTAACATGTGAATTGATAGGTAAGATAGGAAGTGGAGGATGTGAGACAACTGGTCGTGATGTGGGAGTGTCCTTAATGTAAGGATTTGGTAATACTTGATTGGGTGATTGTTCTCTTGAGATGGTTCATGATAAGAAGTGAGTGGTTTTGGCATTAATGTAGGTGAATTTGCATTGAGCACATTAGATGTGTTGCAAAGGTTTGGTTTCTTCCTCCAAATGGGTTTCACACTCATTTTGGCTACCCTTGATGGTTTGGATGTGGGTTTGTTAGGAGATGTCATTGGTGGGGATGATTGTGATGATGATGAATGAGGATGTATTTATAGTGGAGGAAAGGTTTAAATTAGGACAAATGAACATTCAAAGGATTAAATCCAAGAAATGTTTGTGAATTTAGGGAAACAGTAGCTAAGTCTAGAGGGTGTTTGGTTAAAAAGAAAAGAAAAAATGTTTTACAGCGTTTGCTAGGCACCGTTCCCCTTAATTAGGGGACGGATTCTCCTTAAATTAAGGGGCGGCACTACTGACATTTTAAAGATTTCCTAATATTTGTTCTTCTCACAAAATTTTGTGGGAGGGTTTCTATTTTGTGGTTAGTTTCAGCAAGTCATCCTTTTACGGCTATTAAGATTTTTAGCACATATAATTAAGACATTCCAAAATTATACATTATGTATGACAAGATGTAGGATAACCTATTTCACATAATTTTGGCATATACTTATATATGAATTAAAGATCATAAGGGTGAAGAACATATGAAATAGTAACTAGATATAATACACAAAGAATTTTCCTTGATAAAGGGGGTCTAAGTTATAAAAACAACCATATATTTTGTGCAAATTCCTAGTGTGTGCCTAAGTGCAACAATGTGAAGTAGCAATTATTTCGACACGAAGACAGGAAAAACCTAAAGAAAATTATCCAAGTGCTCCTTGATTTAATTTTGCTCAACCAAGATTGTCGTAAATATATATTAGATTATATACTTTTGACAACAAGTAAGAGAACATTATGCATATGTGAAAAATATTTTTAGCATATCTCAATAACATGTGATAATTGATTTTCATGTGCTCCTAGTTGTGAGAAAGATTTTTTAGAAAATAATAGATTGGGATTATTGTATATATGTATAATGGATTTATGCCATCTTGGATAGGGGATTGTTAAAGTTTGCTTATAGATTTTTCCTATCTGTGATTTGTGCAAAATAGAAAACTGATACAAAGAGAAAAAAAATTTGTTAGTCAGGTAGGTGGTCCCCTTAAAGTCTGGGTGGTCTCCTTAAAATTAAGGGGCCACCCTTTATGAATTAAGGAGGCCACACCCTGTTAAAAAAAATCTCAAATTTTTGACAATTGGTCCATTGATGATTATCATTTCATTTGTTTTATTATACCAAAAAACTTTATCAATTTTGTCCTCATTCCTAGACCTAGACGTAAGTAGATAAAAGGCTCACGTTTAAGTGGTTTAGTTAGAATATCGGCTATGTTGTCTCGATGGACCTTTTCAATTGTGATATTACCTTTTTGGAACAATATTCGCGAAGAAGTGATGGCGAATCTCAATGAGTTTTTGTTTCGTGGTGTTGAAACGGGATTCTTATTATGTCATAGCCCCTTTGTTATCACACATTATTGGAATGTCATCTAACCTAACGCCATAGTCTATGAGAGCTTGTTTCATCCATAGAGCTTGTTGACATGCCTTTCTGGCGCTTACGTATTCCGCTTCGGTTGTGGAGATGGCAAGAGCGGTTTGCTTCTTTAAAAACCAAGATGTTAGACAACATCCCATAAACATGCAAACACCACTAGTGCTCTTGTGATCTATGTAATCTCTCGCATGATCTGAATCCGCATACACTATTGTTTCTATGCCGGATCCCTTAGGATACCATAATCCTAAATGCGTAGTGCCTTTAATGTATCGGAAGATACGTTTAACCGCTTCTAGGTGAGAGGTTTTGGGATCCTCTTAAAAGCGGGCGCAAAGGCAAACACTAAACATGATATCGGGTCTACTTGCCGTTAAGTATAATAAACTACCTATCATGCCTCTATATTTGGTATTATCTACGGACTCACCTTCTTCGTCTATTTGTGAGTTGGTTTCCGTTAGACATAGGGCTTTTTATTGCTTAGAGTATTACCATTGTCTTAATTTCCTAAGCATTTCTTATATATTTTTATGATAAAAAATATTTTCCATCATCTTAATTATTTTATTCTGTAATACTAAGAAGAAATTTTGTTCCCCCATCTACTCATTCGTACTTCTTGCATGATCTTGGCAAAGTCATCACACATTTCTTGACAAGTTGATCCGAATATAATGTCATCAACATATATTTGGACAATAATGAGATTGGAGTCTTTCTTTTTAGTGAAGAGTGTGTTATCTACCATTCCCATGGAGTAATTATGTTTAATAAGAAAGGCTTTTAATCGATCGTACCAAGATTTTGGGCTTGTTTTAGACCATAAAGAGTTTCTTAAGTCTTATAAGAAATATTAGGTTTGCCGAAGTCATGAATCCCGAAGATGTGCCACGTAAACCTCCTCATTGATATTAAAACGTTAAGAATGAACTCCTTTCATCAATTTGGTATAACTTAAAGTCTAGTGCGCAAGCATAAGCCAAACGGATCTCTTATGAATCTAGTCTAGCTACGAGTGCATATGTTCGTCATAATCAATTGCTTTCTGGTTGATTATACCTTGGGGCGGACTAACCTAGCTTTGTTTTTAGTTACGACACCATTTTCATCGAGTTTATTTCTATATACCCATTTTGTTCCTATGATGGTCATATCCATGGGATTTGGGACTAGTTCCCAAACCTCATTTGTTTTAAATTGGTTTAGTTCCTCTTGCATGGTCATTACCCAATTTTCATCTTTTAATGCCTCATTTATATTTTTAGGTTCTAATGTGGAAATAAAGCAAAAGAAATTGCTTTTGTCTTGAGCTTGCGACCTAAGAGTTCTTTGATTTAGATTACCAATAACGTTTTCTAGGGGATGAGTTTTAGATTTTTTAATATTTCTAATTTGATTATTTTCTAATGAGATGTCTTCAAGATCATTGCCTATGGTTTTTGTTTTACTAACCTCAATAGCTTCTTCTTCGACTAACTCGTCATCTTCCAATGGTGATGTTTTAGGCGGGGGAGGAGTTTCATCAAAAGTTACATTCAATGACTCTTCAACTTTCATTGTTTGTTTGTTAAGTATTATGTAAGCTTTACTATTTTGCGAATATCCTAGGAAGACACCTTCGTATGACTTTGGGTCGAACTTGGTGAGGTAATCTTTTGTATTAAGAATAAAACATTTACTTCCGAATACTCTAAAATAGTTAAGGTTTGGTTTCCTACCTCTTAACAACTCGTATGGAGTTTTTCTTCAAATACGTCTAATGGAAACTCTATTAATTATATAGGTTGACGTATCGACCGCATTACACCAAAATTTTTGAGGAATGGATTGTTCGTTTAACATGGTTCTACTCATTTCTTGTAGAGTGCGATTTTTTCTTTCTACTACCCCATTTGATTGTGGAGTACGAGGAGCGAAAAAATTATGAGATATCCCATTTAAATCCATAGTTGTCCGAATCTATACTTCATTTAATTCTGGACCATGATCCGTTCTAATTGATACAATGGAACATCCTAATTTGTTTTAGATCATTTTGCTAAATATTTTGAATTTTTGAAGTCTTCGGTTTTATTTGCTAAAAATCTAGTCCATGTGAATCGAGAATAGGCTTCTAGATTTCTAAGGTTAATGTTTCCCTCTATAACTTGTATGGCGGAGGGCCAAACAAATCCATATGAAGTTGTTTAGAATCTAGTTGTTGAAACTATATTTTTGCCCTTGTGACTTGCATGAGCTTGTTTTCCAATTTTGCAAGCATCACCATATGGACGATTGTATTTTAGTTTTTTTTTTTTTTTTTTTTTTTTTTTTCTTTTTAGGTAGGTTTCTAACTAGTTCTTTAGATGCTAATGATTGAATTAATTGCATATTAGCGTGACCTAATCTCATATGCCATAGTGTGGAGTTTTCGTCCAATGTTGCAAGGCATATTTTGTCTTCCGGTTTATTTCCTAGTTTCATTACATATATTCCTCCTTTCCTAATTCCTTTACCTATAACCTTTTCGTCTTTGATTATTTCACTATCGTGTTTGGTAAATATTACTTTGCATTTGTTATCACATATTTGTCCTACACTAAGCAAGTTGTATGTTAAGTTATCTACGTGCTAAACATTTTTAATTATTAGGGAGTCTTGAGAAATCGTACTTTTGCCTATGATTTTACCGCGCAAGTTGCTTTCAAAGATTACGTTTCCTCTGTTGTATGCTTTGTATGAAGAAAACAACTTTTGATTACCGGTCATGTGTTTTAAGCATCCACTATATTTAATCCACTCATCGGGTTCCAAGTTTATTCCTAAGCATATTTCACCGGGCGCTTGAGCTATAAGACAAGTTTCATCTTTAGTCCTTTCCATTTCATCTTCTCCATTATCGCTCCATGCTCCTCCAATAAGTCCTTTCCATTTCATCACCGGGCGGCTTTGAACATTCACCAATGAGGTGATTTGGATCACCACATCTAAAATATTTTCTTTCACTTTTACCATAACCATCGTTTCTACTTCTTTGGAATGTTTTTCTATCGCCTCGTGGTTGTCTTACAAATCTTCCTCGTCTCTTGAAGAATTTCTTTGAATTTTTTTACGGCTAGATTTACTCTTCGTCTTCACTATCGGAGCTTGAGCTATATTCATCACTTACTTCCTTTTTCACCTTTAATGCAAGAGATCTACTTTGTTCTTTCTTTCCTTTGACCGTTTCGAAATATTTCTTTATTACCTTTTCATAAACTTTCAAGTTTCTAATAAGTTTGTCAAGAGGTAAGGTTGTTAGATTATTTGATTCTTCAATCGCCGTGACTTTTGCACGCCATTTTGGATGTAATGCCCTAAGAAACTTCCTAACACAATTCTTGCTAGAAAAACCTTCATCAAGTGCTTTTAGACTAGTAATAATAGTGTTAAATTTTGCAAAGGCATTATCTATTGATTCCTCTTTCGGAATCGTAAATTGTTCATATTGTTGAACAAGAAGATCTATTTTGTTAGCTTTGACTTGATTATTACCTTGATGAGTGATTAACAAAGTATCCCAAATTTCTTTTGCGGTTTGGCACATAAAAATTCTTTCGTATTCTTTTTGTGGCAAAGCATTATAAATTACCATTTTAGCTTCATTATTTTTAGCAAGTTTCTTTTTAAGATCATCATTTTGTTTATGAAAAGGTACAACTTCATCCTTTTTAGTTTCGAGATTATTTTGAATAGGAGGAAAATCACCATCGGTAATAACATGCCAAAGATCTAGATCTTTTGATTTCACATAAGTTTCGAATCTATTTTTCCAATAAATAAATCCATCACTTTCAAATAGTGGTGGTCTTTGCATAGATTGCCCTTCTAAATATTTTTCGATTCCAATTGATCGATTCAAGTTTAAATACAATTTATTTTAAAATTTGTTTAGCGTGGCTCTTGATTAACATTTGTGGAAACTCAAAAGGGGGGTTGAATAGTTTAACGCTTTTTACTTTAAGGGTTTTAAAGTGTTAGTAAGATTCTAGATTCGCGACTTTATGTGTAATTCAATTCATGCACATATGACAATCATACTATATAAACAATTAATAAGTTTGTATGTGAAAGTTATGCAAGAAAAGAGATATGAGTAATAACAATCACAACCACAATGCGAGAATTATAGTGGTTCGAAAACGAAGCACATCTTCGCCTTACTTCACTCCCCGAGCACCTAACTCGAGAGTTTTCTTCACTATGTCAACAAGCTCCTTATGGCGGTGAAAACCGTACACAACGTTGCTTACACCGGATTTACGACACAAAGCTCATGTCGAGTTCTATCTTAGCTAGAAACCAATCTATACAACACAACTTTCACAATTGTTTAGACTTCACTACTTCATGATTCTTCACAACTTAAAGGACTTTTCACAATACTACTTATATCTCAACTATATAGCACTACTCAGTAAGATCACCCGATCTAAACTATACTTACAAAGATCGCCAAGATCTAGTAACTACATAACTCCCTTTAAAAATTTAAAAAAGATTTACATGTTATGTTATAAATGAAAATAAGATTGAAAAACACACAAAGTGTAATACTTCTTCACTTGATGATAGATGTAATTCTTCTCTTTGCACTTGAGGAATTGAGCTTGGATCACTTGGAAACAAAGCTTTATGATTAAAGGATCAAAGGATTTTAGAGAGGATATGTAGGCTGTTTTGGGCAGAAACAATGAGTGCAAAAGGTGAGAAAATAGTGGGAAAAAGTCCAGTATTTATAGGACAAACTGGAGGGAGCGTCTACCTATGGGCGAGTTACCCTTTAACATAGGTGGGCGTCCCCTTTTTTAAAGATTAAGGGGGCCGCCCGTGTATTTAAGGGGGCCGCCCTAGGCAGGGCCTCCACTGTTTGTCCTATAAATACTGGACTTTTTCCCACTTTTTTCTCACCTTTTGCACCTCATTGTTTCTCCCAAAAACAGGCCTAATATCCTCTCTAAAATTATTGATCATTTTAATCGTAAAGACTTTGTTTCCAAGTGATCAAGCTCAATTTCCTAAGTGCAAAGAGAAGGATACTTCTATCATCAAGTGAAGGGGAAGTATTACACCTTTTGTGTGTTGTTGCAATCTTATTGCATTCATATCATAACTTGTAAATCTTTTGTAAATTTTGTAAAGTTATGTAGTTACTAGATCTTGGCGATCTTTGTAAGTATAGTTAGATCGTGGTGATCTTACTGAGTAGTGCTATATAGTTGTGATATAAGTAGTATTGTGAAGAAGTCTTGAAGTTGTGAAGAAGTCATGAAGTTGTGAAGTCGTGAACAAGTTGTGAAGTTGTGTTGTGATAGATTGGTTCTAGCTAAGATTAGAACTCGACATTTAACTTTGTGTTCGTAAAATCGGTGTAAGCAACGTTGTATCGGTTAAGAGTTTTCTCCGCCATAGGGAGCTTGTTGAAATAGTGAAGAAAACTCCTCGGAGTTTGGTGCTGGGGATTTTGTTAGTGAAGTAAGGCGAAGAGGTGCTTCGTTTCGGAACACTTTAAATCCTCGCATTGTAGGGTTTGATTGTTATTATCTCTTATTCTCTTGTCTTGCTTACTTTATCTTACTATCTTATTAATTGTTTAGATACGGTATATTGTTTAGTGTGCAGACATTGGAATTCAAATAAAGTCGAACTCTAGAATCATTTACTCCTAACACTTTAAAACTCTTAAATTAAAAAGCGGGTTGTAACTATTAAACCCCCCTATTTAGTTTTTCAACAATTGTTATCAAGAGCCTCGATAAACAAGATTTTTAAAAATAAATTGTACTTTTAAAACTTGAAATAGATTCTATGGAATACGAAAAATATTTAAAATGGGCAATCTATGCAATGGACTACCACTATTGTAAGTGAGTGGATGTTATTTTATTGGAAAATAGATTCGAAACTTATGTGAATTCAAAGATTAGATCTTTGCATGTTATAACGATGGTGATTTTTTCCTCCTCATTCAAAATAACCCGAAACCTAAATAAGGAGAAGTTGTACCTTTTCATAAACAAAAATGATGGATCGTACAAGAAACTTGCTAAGAAATAATAAAGCTAAAATGTAATATATAATGTTTTGCAACAAAAAGAAATTAGAAATGAAAGAATTTTTATATGCCAAAACCGTTAAAAATAAATTAGGTACTGATACTTTGTTAGTCACTCATCAAGGTAATATCGAGTCCAAAGCTAACAAATTAGATCTTTCTTGTTCAACATTATGAACAATTACGATTCCGGATAAGAGGAATCAATAGATAATGCCTTTGAAAAATCTTAAACTATTATTAGTGAGTCTAAAAAGCAACTTGATGAAGGTTTTTTAGCAAGAATTGTGTTAGGAAGTTTCTTAGGGCTTTAATCCAAAATGAGGTGCATAAGTCATCGGCGATGGAAGAATACAAATAATCTAACAACCCTAACTGCTTGACAAACTTATTAGAAATTGAAAGTTTATGAAAAGGTAATAATGAATATTTCGAGACGGTCAAAGGAAAGGAAAGGAACAAAGTAGATCTCTGCATTAAAGGTGAAAAAGGAGTAAGTGATGAATATAGTCTCAAAGCTCGATAGTGAAGACGAAGAGTATTGCTATGCCGTAAAAGAATTTCAAGAAAGATAATTCTTATAGAGACGAGGAGATTTGATAAGACAACCACGAAGGCGATAGAAAAAACATTCCAAAGAAGTAGAAACGAATGGTTATGGTAAAGTGAACGAAATATTTTAGATGTGGTGATCAAATCACCTCATTGGTGATGTTCTTAAGCCGCACCGGTGATGAAATGGAAAAGGACTTATTGGAGGTGCATGGAGGATAATGGAGAAGATGATATGGAAAAGGACTAAAGATGTAACTTGTCTTATTGCTCAAGCGCCCGGTGGGGAATTATGCTTAGGAATAAACTTGGGAACCGAATGAGGTGATTAAATATAGTGGATGCTTAAAACACATTGACCGGTAATCAAAAGTTAAACTTGTTTTCCTTCATACAAAGCATACATCAGAGGATACGTAATCTTTGAAAGCAATTGCGCTTGGTTAAAATCATAGCAAAAGTTACGATTTCTCAAGACTCCCTTAATAATTAAAATGTTTAGCACGGTAAGATAACTTAACATACAACTTGCTTAGTGTGGACAAATATTGGTTGTTAACAAATGCAAAGTAATATTTACCAAACACGATTGTTGAATTAATCAAAGTACGAAAAAGGTTAATAGTGTAAAGGAATTAGGAAAAGGAGGAATATATGTAATGAACTAGGTAATAACCGGTAAGGACAAATATTGCCTTGCAACATTGGACGAAAACTCCACACTATGGCATATGAGATTAGGTCACGAATATGCAAGTTTAATTCATATCATTAGCATTAAAGAACTAGTTAGAACACCTACCAAACTAAAATACAATCGCATATTTTGATGCTTGCAAAATTGGAAAAACAAGCTCATGCAAGTCACAAGGCTAAAAATTTCAGTTTCAACACTAGATGCTTGAACTTCTTCATATGGATTTGTTGGCCCCTCCGCCATACGATAGATATTAGAGGAATCATTTTACCTTAGTAATAGTAGAATGACTTTATTCTCGATCCACATGATGATTTTTAGCAAATAAAACCAAAGCCTTCAAAAAATTCAAAATATTTAGCAAAATGATCCAAAACAAATTAAGATGTTCCATTGTATCAATTAGAACGGATCATGGTCGAGAATTTGATAATGAAGTATAATTCGGAAACTATTGTGATTTAAATGGGATATCTCATAATTTTTTCGCTCCTCGTACTTCACAATCAAATGGGGGTAGTTTAGAAAAGAAAAAATCGAACTCTACAAGAAATTGGAGTAGAACCATGTTAAACGAACAATCATTACATCACAAAATTATGGTGTAATGAGGTCGATACGTAACCTATTATAATTTATAGAGTTTTCCATTTGACGTTATATTGAGAATAACTCCATACGAGTTGTTAAGAGGTAGGAAACCAAACCTTAACTATTTTAGAGTATTCGGAAGTAAATGCTTTATTCTTAATACAAAAGATTACCTCACCAAGTTAGACCCCCAAGTTCATACGAAATGTGTCTTACGTGGATATTCGCCAAATAGTAAAGCTTAATAATAGACTTTAAACAAAATAAACATGAAAGTGAAGAGTCATGAAATGTTAAATTTTGATGAAACACCTCACCTCCAGCCTAAAACATCACCATTGGAAGATGACGAGTTAGTCGAAGAAGAAGCTATTGAGGTTAGTAAAATAAAAATCATAGGCAATGATCTTGAAGACATCTCATTAGAAAATAATCAAATTAGAAATATTAAAAAATCTAAAACTCATCCCCTAGGAAAAGTTATTGGATAATCTAAATCAAAGAATTCTTAGGTCGCAAGCTCAAGACAAAAGCAATTTCTTTTGCTTTATTTCAACAATAGAACTTAAAAATATAAATGAGGCATTAAAAGATGAAAATTGGGTAATGACCATGCAAGAAGAACTAAATCAATTTAAAACAAATAATGTTTGGGAACTAGTCCCCTATATCACATGGATATGGGTCCATCACAGGGAACAAATGGGTATATAGAAATAACTCGATGACAATGATGTCGTAACTAAAAACAACGCTAGTTCATCGCCCAAGGTTTTAATCAACAGAAGCAATTGATTATGACGAAACATATGCAATGCCGTAGCTTTGACTAGAAGTCATAAGAATACTTTTGGATTTATTGCTTGCGGAAGACTTTAAGTTATACCAAATGGATGTGAAGAGTGCATTCCTTAACGGTTTTATCAATGAGGAGGTTTACGTGGCATACCTTCGGGATTCATTGACTTCGCAAAACCTAATTATGTCTATAGACTTAAGAAAACTCTCTTTTGGTTAAAACAAGCCCAAATTTTGGTCGATCGATTAAAAGCCTTTCTTATTAAACATAATTACTTCCTGGATATGGTAGATACACATCTTCACTACAAGAAGACTCAAATCTCCATTATTGTCCAATTATATGTTGATGACATTATATTTGGATTAACTTGTCAAGAAAGTGTGAATGACTTTGACAAGATCATGCATGATGAGTTCGAAATGAGTATGATGGGGAAAACTAAATTTCTTCTTAGGATTACAAATAAAACAATTAGATGATGGAATATTTTTTAATCAATCAAAATTTATTATGGAAATGCTTAGGAAATTTAGGAATAGGTTAGACTCTAAGCCAAGTAATATAACTCCTAGTTACGGAACAAACTCACAAGAGACTTAGAGGTGGGTCTTTTTGATAATACCAAATATCGAGATGATAGGTAGCTTTTTTAACTTAACGGCAAGTAGACCGATAGCAGGTTTAGTGTTTTCCTTTGGCACGCTGCTTAGAGGATCCCATATTCCTCTCACCTAGAAGCGGTTAAACGTATCTTCGATACATTAAAGGCACTACGCATTTAGGATTATGGTATCCTAAGGGATCCGGGCATAGATACCTTAGTTGGTATGCGGATTTTGGATTCTTGCGAGAGATTTCATAGATCATAAGAGCACTAGTGGTGTTTGCTTGTCTATGGGATTGTCTGTCTAACAATTGGTTTTTAAAGAAGCAAACCGCTGATTGCCATCTCCAAAACCGAAGCTGGTATTCGTATGCGCGAACAAAAGGCATGTCAACAAAAGTCTATGGATGAACAAGGGCTCTCATAGACTATGGCGTTAGGTTAGACAACATTCCACTAATGTGTGATAACAAAGGGGCTATAGACTTAAGTAAGAATCTCGTTTAACACTCACACATTGAGATTCGCCATCACTTCCTTCCGCGATCGATATTGTGCAAAAGGAAATATCTCTATTGGAAAAGGTCTCATCGGATGACGTTCATAGCGATATTATTACTAAATCCACTTAAACGTGAGCCTTTTATCTACTTACGTCTAGGTCTAGGAATGATGGAACAAATTGATTAAGTTTTTGGTATAATAATGAAATGATAATCATCATTGGACCAATTGTCAAAAATTTGAGAATTTATTTTTTTAACAGGGGGTGGCCCCTTTTAACTTCATAAAGGGCGGGAACTTTAATTTTAAGGGGACACCTGTCTTTAGGGGTCCACCCACATGCTAAAAAATTTTTTTTCTCTTTGTATTAGGTTTCTATTTTGCACAAGATCACAAGAGTAGGAAAAGTCTATATGCAAACTCAATAATATATTATCTTTGCTATTTTACAATATGTAATCTTTATGTTTTTGGTTTTTTTTTATTTTTTTTTTCATAATTTTGTTTATATTATACCATCAAATTTTCATCATTTTTCAACCAACAAAAATCCAAACTTGCATCTTTTTTAATTTAAAAAAATATATAAAAATCTGCATCATCTTTAAAGTTTAAACCACCAAAAAAAAGCATCTCCATTCTTCAAAGTTTGAACACAATTTGAGAACGATGCATCGTCATCATCATCAACAAAAGAGAAAACGATCATCTTCATCTTCGAATGTTGCATCCTAATCATTATCCGGATCACCATCATTATTTCATGCATCATAATCATCTTTGATTCTTGTATCATTTTTTTCGTCGAGCATCAACATCATCATCATCATCATCCTCTTTTGTATACTCTTCATCGTCGATCATCATCCTCGTCAATTCTTGCATCATTGATAACCATCACTGATTTAACATACTAATCATCATCGGTCGAGTTTATATTCATCGTCGAGATTATGAAGAGCATCATCATCATCAACGAAGCAAAAAGACAAAAAACAAAAGAACGAAAATCAAAATTATAAATAAAACTAGATAGGAGGCCAATTATCATGAGTTTTAAACATGAAATATTTTGGAATTCAATTTTGATAGATTGAATATTTTGGCTAGTTAAAAATCGATCATGAGCAAAAAGCATACTTAATATATTAAATCATTCTTAACTTTTAATTATGAATTTGGAAATGGAACATGTGTGAAACGCTCATTTATGATTCACTTTCAATCTTGGATGGAGGAATCAATTCATCACATATAAATGTTCTTCCAGAAAATTTTCATAGAGAAAAAAACATGAACCGGCAGTTACATAAGATGTTAAATGACCAAGTTAACCTTTCGCCAGGTCTTTAAACATCATTTTATTTACGAGAATGCCACATGCAGTTTGGGCCTTTCATCAAGTCAAAGTCAATTAATTCAATGGTTTGGATGTTGTCCTACTTTTTTTTTATTTTAAAGAGGTGTTTTATTTGAACTCATCCCTATATTATAAAACTTTAAAACGGAAAATGCGAAACAAAAAATATAAAGTTTAACAAATCAAAAGTATTAAACTGGCAAAAAATACGAACAGAAAGTGATAAAAAATTGTGCTGCACTGGAGAAAAAAAAACATGTTTAGTACTTTTTTTTTACTTTTCAGCGGACCAACGGTACCAATAATAGCACCCATCTTTATAATGTGATTCAACTTTTATATGTAGTGTAGATTGGATCGCAAAAATTAGTATAATAGTATTTTTATTAGAGGAGAGTTATTTTAAATATCATTTTTTTTAATATCAAGTGACTCATTTTAACCATTTATATAAAAAGAAATCAATCGATAATGTTGAGTCCCAAAACTCTAGATCTATTGCCTTAGGTTATAAGGTTATTATTACCTTAGTAATCACAAGATAATAATGTGATAAAATTTGTTGAAGTGTTTCACCAAAGGCTATGCGAAATCTAACCTTTAGTGTTTAAGAAGAATAACAATGGTAATGGAATTAAACAGTGAATAACCAACAAGCCTTAATATTATTGATTGAATAATACGAGTACTCAAAAGTACTAGGGTTTACAAAACCTTAAAGCTATGAGAAAGTTTATGGAGGATCTATGTAAGTGATGTGTATCTTTTTCTAAACTACGAACTCCTTTTATAGACAAAGGGTCTTGTACATGATAAGACCTAACTAGATCTCCTAAATCACAGGGATAATCAGAGTACATTTTATATATAACAATAACGCGTATTTGACTATGTGTAGATCTTATCTTCATGCTGCAGTGGAAAGTCTTTAAGCAGTGGAAACCTTGCAGTGGGAAAATATACTAACAGTGGGAACCATTCAACTAACAGTGGGAATCCCTTAGCATTTTATTCCCAACAGATAAGATCAAAATCATTTTAATATTTCATTTATTTTTTATAAAACCACCTGGAGAATACCTTTTTCGTCGTTCCTCGAACACTCACGTATCGTACACAACCTCGATTAAGAAAGTGTCTATTTCATGTCCAAAATCTTGGTCTCATCGGGTTAAAGCCAAAGAACATGATACCTCCATCTTTACACTACATACCACTAAGATCAACTAACGAAGACGCCATTAACGAAGCTCAAACAGTTCCCTTCCCAGTTTTTGAAGACCGTTTATCCAAAATGTTGACAAAATATAATGCCTAAAAACATTATTAATATTTTTCACATCTTTACGTTTTGATAATCACAAAATATAAAAACGTTCAATGTAAAATTAAACGTAAACAAGTAATTAGTAGTAAATTTTTATTTCGATAATTATATCACTTAAAGGTACGAATAAATAAATGCTTAATGCATTTTATGATCAAAGGAATTTCTTATTCAACCTCAAACTTTTATAAAATATTGTAAACATTTTTTTAAACATTACAAAACATTTTCTACAATTAAAAGAAATGTTTTATTCAAAATAAACATTTTGAAATTCAAAATTTCAAACCTAAAACGGCTAGAAAAGTTCCAGAAAATTCCCCTACACAAAAGACAAACTGGGGAGGCCCTAGCCTAGGGCGCCCCCCTTAAATACATGGGTGGCCCCCTTAATTTTAAGGGGACCGCCCACCTATTTAAGGGGACCGCCCCTAGGTAGACGCTCCCCCAGTTTGTCCTATAAATACTAGACTTTTCCCTACTATTTTCTCACCTTTTGCACTTATTCTTTCTGCCCAAAACAGCCCACATATCCTCTTTAAAATCCTTTGATCATTTAATCATAAAGCTTTGTTTCCAAGTGATCCAAGCTCAATTCCTCAAGTGCAAGAGAAGAATACTTCTATCATCAAGTGAAGAAGTATTACACCTTTGTGTGTTGTTGCAATCTTATTGCATTCATATCATAACTTGTAAATCTTTTGTAAATTTTGTAAAGTTGTGTAGTTGCTAGATCTTGGCGATCTTTGTAAGTATAGTTAGATCGTGGTGATCTTACCGAGTAGTGCTAGATAGTTGTGATATAAGTAGTGTTGTGAAGAAGTCTTGAAGTTGTGAAGAAGTCGTGAAGTTGTAAAGTCGTGAACAAGTCGTGAAGTTGTGTTGTGATAGATTGGTTCTAGCTAAGATTAGAACTCGACATTTAGCTTTGTGTCATAAATCGGTGTAAGCAACGTTGTGTACGGTTTTCTCCGCCATAGAGGTGCTTCGTTGCCGAACCACTATAAATCCTCGCGTTGTGGTTTGATTGTTCTTACTCTTATCTCTTGTCTTGCATTACTTTCTCATACTATCTTATTAATTGTTTAGATAGGTATATTGTTTATATTGTGCAAGTATTGAATTCACATAAAGTCGAATCTAGAATTTTTACAAACACTTTAAAACCTTAAATTAAAAAGCGGTAAACTATTCAACCCCCCTTCTAGTTTTCCACAATTGGTATCAAGAGCCACGCTAAACAAGATTTTTAAAATAAATTGTATTTTAAAACTTGAATCGATCTATGGAATCGGAAAAATATTTAGAAGGGCAATCTATGCAAAGACCACCACTATTTGAAAGTGATGGATTTATTTATTGGAAAAATAGATTCGAAACTTATGTGAAATCAAAAGATCTAGATCTTTGGCATGTTATTACCGATGGTGATTTTCCTCCTATTCAAAATAATCCCGAAACTAAAAAGGATGAAGTTGTACCTTTTCATAAACAAAATGATGATCTTAAAAAGAAACTTGCTAAAAATAATGAAGCTAAAATGGTAATTTATAATGCTTTGCCACGAAAAGAATACGAAAGAATTTTTATGTGCCAAACCGCAAAAGAAATTTGGGATACTTTGTTAATCACTCATCAAGGTAATAATCAAGTCAAAGCTAACAAAATAGATCTTCTTGTTCAACAATATGAACAATTTACGATTCCGGAAGAGGAATCAATAGATAATGCCTTTGCAAAATTTAACACTATTATTACTAGTCTAAAAGCACTTGATGAAGGTTTTTCTAGCAAGAATTGTGTTAGGAAGTTTCTTAGGGCATTACATCCAAAATGGCGCGCAAAAGTCACGGCGATTGAAGAATCAAAGAATCTAACAACCTTACCTCTTGACGAACTTATTGGAAACTTGAAAGTTTATGAAGAGGTAATAAAGAAAGATTTCGAAACGGTCAAAGGCAAGAAAGAACAAAGTAGATCTCTTGCATTAAAGGTGAAAAAGGAAGTAAGTGATGAAGATAGCTCAAGCTCCGATAGTGAAGACGAAGAGTATGCTATGGCCGTAAAAGAATTCAAGAAATTCTTCAAGAGACGAGGAAGATTTGTAAGACAACCACGAGGCGATAGAAAAACATTCCAAAGAAGTAGAAATGATGGTTATGGTAAAAGTGAAAGAAAATGTTTTAGATGTGGTGATCCAAATCACCTCATTGGTGAATGTTCAAAGCCGCCAAAGAACAACGATCAAAGAGCATTTATTGGAGGAGCATGGAGCGACAATGGAGAAGATGAAGTAGGAAAGACTAAAGATGAAACTTGCCTTGTAGCTCAAGCGCCCGATGAAATATGCTTAGGAGTAAACTTGGAACCCGATGAGTGGATTAAAGATAGTGGATGCTCAAAACACATGACCGGTAATCGAAAGTTGTTGCAAATTAGGAACTAAAAGCCATGGCTAAAATAAACTCTAAAACAACTAAAAATAGAATTAAGAAGAAGTACTTGAATAAAAAGATAAATTATCTAGGTTAGAAAAAGGTAAGGAAGTAAATGAAGAATGCAAATTATGTCAAGACCTTAAGTTTGAAAATGAGAAGCTTAGAAAAGAAATATCTAGGCTAAATCAATTTAACGATAGTAGTCACTCACTTAAGAAAATAATAAGTTCTCAAAAAATCTTCCAGAGATAAATCCGGTTTAGGATTTAATTTTACCAAAGGGTCACTAGCGAAAATCAAACAAATAAAGTTTTAAAAGCCAAAGAAGATGAGTCCCGAAAGAAAAATTAATGAATCAACCCAAACTCAAAACCAAAAATTTATACTTATAAATCAATACAATAAATCCAATTGCAAGTGATGATAATTTAAAAACGGTTTTACAAACCTCCTTAAAACCCGGAGTCGGATTTACTAACCCACAATTGAGGTCTAAAAACACCTCCCTCCACGAGAAAGAAAAGAAAATTTTCCATCTTCGTTCCAAAAACACCTCAACCTAGGAGAAGACCAAGGTAGACCAAATTACTCTAACACTAATCACACAATGTGGAATCACCACAACACCACCACCAACACAGAAGCATTACTCAATGTGGAAGATGTTCACCGTGCATGTGTTCAAATCAAATGCAAAACATGTTCGAAAACAATAACTTCGGTCCCATGAAACAATGGGGACCAAATGGCTAAATGATCATATCTTCCGAGGTTAATCATCTACAAGCATCATTTGGCTTTCGTCAAACAAATTGAATGAACTCGAAAAGATTTCTAATAAATCCTCATCCATAAAAGCTTGCTTCCATATGAAGATTTTTTATGTAATTTTTTCTTGAAAGCTAAGTACGCTCACTCTCTAAATTACTAAATTATAGATTGGTATATGATATACTTAGTATTAATGATAATTAGGAAATATGGTAGTCACTAGAAATGTCATTCGTTGGCTTTCTAGTTTTAAAAGAATTTGTTCATTAGGAACCATTCTTTCACATGGATTATCCATGAACCACTATGAAATGGAAATCTTCTATGGCCACAAACTTACGTAGACGTAGAAAAGTGAGTTAGTGGATAATAATTAACATAGAAGTAGGATTAGTTTTGCATCGATAAAATCTTAAACCACTATGGATGAAATAAACTCCCTTCCACCGCGCGCTACGCACTCAACTACGACCTATCAAAATCGCCTTGTTGAAGTATCAACTCTATTTCGATCTCTGATCTACCACAATATCTACACGTTCCCATTTCAAAACGCATTAATTAATTTCTTTTTTAAGAAATTAATTTATCATGTTTGCAAAAAGTCTAGTCACCAAATCATCTTTTATATTGACATCTTGATTATCTCGTCCGAAATAGTCAAAGAAACTTTTTAATTAAACAAAGAGTTAATTAAAAAAATTGTCAATATTCATCCTCACAAAAACTGGCCAAAAATCGAAGAAATTTGTTTTTTCTCAGAGGACGGCCCCCTTAAAAT
This sequence comes from Tanacetum coccineum, assembly GCA_026074375.1. Lineage (NCBI taxonomy): Eukaryota > Viridiplantae > Streptophyta > Magnoliopsida > Asterales > Asteraceae > Tanacetum > Tanacetum coccineum. The sequence continues at coordinate 9,891 of BQNB010020675.1, read as the reverse complement.
TAAGGGGACCAGCCGTGTAAAATAGGCAGGGCCCTTAATTAATTAAGGAGACCGCCCGCCCTTTAAAAATCTGGCAAAAAGAAAAAAAAAAAAACAACACCCCCATTCAGACAAAATCTTTATGAATGCCAAACACAACATTTTTTCATTTCTCTTCTTCCTCCTACCCACTGTGAACGAACACCATAGCCAAAAACCTTCAAAATCATCTTCAAATCGCCTAATTAACCAAAATTCACAAGGGGCTTTCACTAACAAGACAATCAACAACATCTATTGTAAGTTTTCCATCATTCTTTTCATTTGATTTCATCCAATTTTGCTCTTAATTAAATGTGGGTGTTCTTCATTATTTTCATAATTTTTATTTTGGTCTAGGGATTCCATAACTATAATGATACCCGTAGTCATAGGAACACTACAACCTCGATAGGATTGAATCAAAACACTTATTGAGTCAAAAATTTAAGGACATGTATACATATGAACATATGGCCGAATTTTTGCATTTATGCATTTCTAACTTACACATTGTTGATCAATGCCTAAAACATGTTAAAAACAATCAAGGATAAATTATCTAAACATATACACATCTTTCAAATCAATGAGTAAAATTTTATAAAAAGGGGCGTTTGGTTCGTTTCTTAGGATTAATTTTTAGAGTCAAAATGACCATCACTATAGTTTTGTCACTTGTATAAACACGTAACAAACTTGTATGAGTTCTCAAGATATATAATTCATATATATATTGATATATCTTCTAAATTATATAAAATAAAGGGGCGTGTGGCTTAACATTTCAAAACATAGTATTGCGTCAAAACAAACACTATTTAACTCTTGTCAAGCCAAAAATAATAAACTTATACTTGTCAAAACAAAATATACACTTAACGCAAAATTTTCACCCCCCCAAAACAAGAACTAGACAAATTTGCAATATTAAGGGAGTGTTTGGGTTCTTGTCTTGATGTTGAAATATATAAACTAAATATATACTTCTTATACTCTTCGACAACCTAGATTAAGTCAAAAATAAATTAAGGAACATATGGATCACTCCTTAGGTTTTTTACTTTTAGAGTCGAAGTAATCATTGTCCCACATTTGTCAAAACTTTATTTTCTTTATTATATTTTTTTACATCTTATGTTGTTGATAACTTGTTTAGGTAACAAAATACCGAAAGCTACTACCACCGATATATCTCTCACTAAATCCTACATCCCAAAAGTGTCCAAAATTCCCAGCATCTCCCCTACCATTGCCCAATTCTACAAACCTATTGAAAACCGCAACATTCACGAAGGTCGTGTTGTTGATCAAGCCTACTACAAATCTAACAACATTGAGCGTCTCTTTACGAACATTCGCTTCAATTGTCTCTTTCAAATCAACGAATTGATTGTTCCAAGATTTATTCTAGACTTCTATAGTCAAGTCACGGTACAAACCATTGAATATGGCTATCTTGTTATCTCTTTTATGATTCAACACGAATTCATAACTATTACTCTCGCTCAATTCGGTCAAATCTTCAAAATTTCATACAATGGTCAAGCTGTTTTTATAAATGAATGGGACCTTGCATCCCTTGAGTATTCTCAAGAAACCGAGGGACCATATTGCACCGAACTTCCTACTCCCGACGACATTCGTCGAATTGGAACGTGTCATGGTAGACCGTACCATCAAAAGTCAAACGGTCTCTCTCAATCCAAATCAAATTCTCAACCAAAGAATTAAATGCCCGCGACATAAGCAATGGGAAGAACTCATTCAAGAGAATGTGTTCAAACTAGGAGGACATCGGGACCGTCTCCTCGCTTGTCTTACTCACATGTTGTATTGTGTTGTTGCCGAGGAACAAAACAATCTTGCTTATTTCTTCGTCAAAAGAATCCAATGTGCTAGAGATACTAGTCCGAAACCGCAAATCTTTCGTATGCATTTTTCCTTACTCGTCTTAACGATCGTCATGGAAAACGTATCCTCATCTTGATAATGGCATCTATAACATTGTTGAGAGAGTCATGCGTCCTCTTGTCCTAAAACAAACTCGACGACCTCGAAGTGATCGTGGCAAGGCGCGTCATTCCGTCTCCTCTTCGTCCTCTCATCATCAAGGCACGTCATCTCATCAACATGATGATGATGATGACGATGTCGAAACTTCTCGAGCAAGTACTCCATCTCCTACCACTTATCTTAACTCCCTCAATCCACTCAACTACCAAAACTACCATATGCCTTCCGCTTCCGAACAAACCGATGAAACTCTCTTTGAACGACAAACCACCTTGCTCAACCAAACGCAACAAATGTATAAGGAGATGCGCGGAGGGTTCAAGTCATTTGGAAAGGCACTAAAAGGAGTGTTTAGCAAGAAGAAGAAGTAACGAGATAGGAGTGAAGTGAGCTAGATGTCTAAATGTAGTTTAAGATAATTTTTAACTTGATTATGTGTCTGTTCTTAACAACTTGTGTGGTGATTATCCGATGTATTCGAAAAGACTTATGTGTTAGTTATCTTAAGGTACTTGTTTGCAATGATGACTTAAACATTTAGTTGTTTTATTTAATCAATTACTTATGCTACTTTGGTGTAGGAACCCGATTTAACACTTACTTCATAACACACAACACGAATCCAAGAAAAGAGAGAGAGAGAGAGAATCGTGTAGAGAGAGAGAAGAGAGAGAGTTGAGAGAGAAATGAGATGGGAAAAGAAATTTTAGATATTATGAAAAAGATATTTTCTAAATAAGAAAAATATCTATATATATTTAGATATTTTAGAAAATATCTAAATATATATATACCCCTACACTTTTATGTGACCGCGGGTGATATTTTAACTAGGAACCCCGGCTCGGGTTTTGTTTGGGATTAAATCCCGAAACATATACAATATTAATTACTATCGACGAGCCCGAATCCCGAGAATTATCCTGTACAACATTAACTAATTAAAGACCGAAGCTACCATCGTAAGTGACCGAGCTTCCTTGTTCGACCTCAAAAAAATTGAGTGCAACAATCTCTCCCGAAGTGAGGTCTTGAACACGGGAACGAGCTTCCTTTATTGACTCAATAAAATTGAGGCTAACAATCTCCCCCGAAGTGAGTTCATTGATGACACTTCTTCATGAGATTAGCGAGATTGCTTTTGCATTTAAAGCACGAGTGTTCCCTTGTTCTTAATCTTCGTTATATGTTGTAGGCTGTTCCTTCATGCTTGCGATCTGGACATTGAATCCTGTTCCCATTGTCTTTATCGTCTTTGCCATCATGCGATCTTTTGTGCCTTTGACCAACATGCTCATTATAACTTATATGCATTATCTTGAAAGCTTAAATCAGAATTTGCGGAATGTCTTTGTCCTTAAATCTGAGCTTTATAGATATATTGTCTTCGTAGATTGAAGCATTTGAATGGATTAGGTTGCCGTACCACCGTTTTGACCTGCAAGGTTAACGTTAGTGATAAAACAGAGACAAATTGATTTAAAAATCAATCGACGTCCACTCGTTAAAATAGTTTTTTATTGTAACACATCGAAGTGTTCACTGATTTTATTTTTTTAACCAAAAATTCATCAACCGTCAATTCATTTACTGGACCAAATCGATATCCAGTTGTCACAAGTTTGATTCATATAGAATCTCGCAAGTCACCTACCGCAGTGCTGTTTGATGATGACACTGGAAGGATTTCCATTCGTCATTGTGAATACTAAAGAGTATCACTCTGAATGTTCTGGCAAATATCACAATGATATTGCGTAGGAATCTTGATAACAGCTTGTGAACCTGATGATGTTCAACAAGTGTTTGAAATGGAATGTGTCCTAACAGAAATTTAGATGATCTCTGACACTAGACTCGAATAGTGTCATTCTGGTTTTAAGTACTTCCGGTAGGCTGGAGCAGTTTGCCAACCTATTCAATATCAACGATCTCGAAATGGAAATTCAATAATAACGTGTGTATCTCCGTGCCAAATGAAACAAGTTTTCTGTTGAGAGAAACCTCGAAGGGGCTTGGGAAGGGTTTGTGCATTGCATCACAAGTCCATGATGACGTTTTTCAATACCGCAATCATCTGTGATTTCTGATAAGCATATGTATTGACCCGGTTTCTGCCTTAAGTTGTGTGGAGGGCTTCTTTGTTTAGACCCTTTATCCATACATTTCTTTTTAATTCTTCAACGCCTTCAATGCTTACCAAGATGTCATTACTAACACCTTGTTGTGATTGTTCCAGTGTTAGCGTCAAATCTTAGATCGCATTATTTCCCATATACATCATCTCCAATCATACCTAAGGACTGCTATTTCAAACTTTGGGATTATCCTTCGGGTAGATCCTCTCCCTCCGGTCTGTTTGGATCATAGGATTGAATCCTAAACCTAACCCCTAAGACTTCATAATCGTCGTGAAATTAAGATGAGTTGTGGGTATCGTAGATCGAACCATAAAACCTTTTCTTTCTTCAGCACATAGTCGAAAAGAGCAAAATCAATATTTTAAAAATAACATTTACTTTCTCCCCTTAATTTAAAATAATAAACACTAGTTTTGGAAATAACGTTGTGATTAAAATATGTCCTTGAAAATCTGTGGGAGAAAATATGGTCAGTCATGCAATGGGTTGAACATTTTGATAATGTTTTTGAATACATCATAATGGGTTCGTTATGTGATTATCCAAGAACCTTAAAACTTTTGTTTTTTCGAAAAACATCCCATCTCAATAAAATATGACCAATTGAAAAAATTGTTGTCTTTGAAAATTAAAATAGCGACATCACGTTGCGGGAAAGGCTATTTATTGAACATCAACATTAAGAAAATAAAATGAATAGATCATCGAGAAAAGTTCTAGAACAAAAGGAGGAACACCTTTTAAGAAAAACCAATGTTAGAGGACTTCCTCTACTAAACGGAAAGGGTAAGCGCACTGAAGCGAACACTATCCTTTTTTCATGAGCTAAAGAAATTGAATGTCTATGTAAAACAGCTCAAACCGAGAAACGTTAATTATACTTGATTGTTAGTAATAACGAAATACACTTATCCTTTATTTTATGACGCGGGTTAAAGTACTGACAATTGCAACAAAAGCCATTTATAAAATTAGAAATGACATGTTTTGAAATGTATTTGCAAACACACTGCTCGAACTTCATTTACACAACCCGTGTCAATGTTCATCGACATTTCTAACACGTATAAGATTATCGATTCCAGAGACTATGTCGAGAAATATTTTTGTAAATTTTATGTTTTTCTGATTTTGTATTATTTACCTGTTGTCCTCAGCATTGCTATATGATGGTGGAATAGTAATTCCAACACTTGTCGTGTGATGTAGCTTGCATGATTTGCTTAAGGAAACAACTTTTATGGAACCAGCTTTTGAACTTGACGGTTCGTTAGCTGTAGTCCTTGAATTCCCGAGTTCTGAACGGTTTTATGAACAGAAGTCATTTTGATGAAGAACGAGGGCCGTGACTGATGAGAACATACATCAATTGACATGAAAACCGAGCATGAACTGACTGTGTTCAAACGTCTATTACGTGAACATTAGATCAAAATTCCTAGAAGCCCTGTTTTCTAATTTTTATTCTTTCATCCTGCGATATGCTTTCTTTTCGCAACCAAACTCTGGAGTCCTTCCTACTTAGGATTGAAACGATGATACTGTAACTGTAAGAGAGTACATGAGCACTGACATAAAGAGACTTGTTATGCTTATCATCAATTGGTTAGCGATATCAGCATTTGAACATTTGGGGTTTCACTTTCAACTTGTTGTGCTAGACGAATTGTCTTTTTTTCCTGAATGTGAACCCATCTAAGACAAACAATCTATAATGAAATCCTACCCGTTGGTTGCCACCAAGACAATATCTAGGACTTGTTGTTGTTCTCATTGCACAGTGGTAGTCTTGTTGATTGAAAACCTAAAGTCCTTTTGGGATCTGTCCTTTTTGGTTTCGTTGCAACCCCTTAATTTTGCTCTACGGGTTTGTTACATGTTTCTGTTTGTTGTCTTATTGATGGAACTTAGCACGCGAATGACTTCTTTCAGGAATTTTATTACCACAACGTCATGATTTGCTCTAAAGACACATTTCTGACATGTCGAGCAGACAAATTTTGGAGTCAGAAAATTTCTAGGGAACGCTAGAGTGTTTCATGTGTCTTTATCTTAGCTTCTCTAGGTAGTGATTATTAACCATTGTCTTTGATCTAACCTAGATGAGCTTCGGTGTGCAATCATGTGATGAGGTTTTGCAGGGGCAAATTCTCTTCTCTTAGGCAAATGATAGTGGTAGTGACTGGTTTTAACAAATTGTTTTTCACATCAAACATGGGAGCAAACCGTGGTTTTGAAATATCAAAAAGGTCTTATCAGACTAAACGCAGTCGTTGTCTAACAACGGATTGGTTTTTGATGGATTTCCCAAACCGGTTTTTTTCCCAAGATTGATGGTTTTGTAAACTTAGTATTCACACAAATTCCCTGTTAGTTTCCTTAACTCATTTTTTTTAATAAATTCTAGGCAATTGCAAACCGCTTATCTGAATTGAGCTAAACAAATCAGCATTTCATTAGACTTTTGTTCATATTGTCCATAAAGGGTCCATTCGGTTTTTGGTCTGAACATCGTGTCCTTTTGATAGATTCCAAAAAGTCTTGTAAGTCTGTTCAAGTGCTCATATGTTCTTATGTAACTGCTCATTCTTCTGCGAGTAAATTTATAAGCCACACTAGAACCAATTCGATTTTATTGTTTCATTACATCGATGTCATTTTTAACTTGGCTTCATTACTTTTCCTCTTTTAAGAATTGACTCCTGTTGCACTGAATTTTAAAAACATTTTTTTGCATTTTAGTTCAAGATTAATACAAAGTGCTTCGAGTTTTGCAAAATCTTTTTGACATTGGGCAACAGTCTTTTTGAGACAAACATTTTCAGACTCGAGTAATTGATTTGAGAGTTCAGTTGTCATGTCATCAGTTAATTTAGCAGGCAAAGGACGTATGTCATGACATTGTTCAGCATTCTGGTCAACTTTTCTCATATTGAATTCAGGTTGCTCAGTATGAATGTTGTCCCTGTAGCAAAGATGATTGATGTTCACAGACGTTATGATACCTCACCATTGGTCACTTCTTCATTAATTAATATTGGGTCTGATATCTTCATCAACAACATGTGCCATCATCCATGATCTTCTCTTGTTATCCTGCTCTTTTTGATTTTGTTCCGCATGCTTTCAATGATAACTGAACTAGCATCCAATGCATCTAATGCATTACCTCAGTATCGTCTTTTCCCTCTGTTGTCTGGTTTTGTCTTTCATCACCCTACCCTGCTTGAAATGTGGAACCTTAAGGTTAAGGACACCGATGTGGTGGCCTATAATCGACGATTTCAGCAACTAGCCTTGATGTGTTCCAGGATGTTCCCAGAATTCTGGAATATCGAGTCGTTCTAGAAAGTAGTTTCGTGTCATTACAATATATTCATCATTCAAATAGATCTGTGAGTTGATGAACATTTGAAACTGTGTCTCGAGTACTTTAAAAGAAGCCATGGATCCAATCTCTTGAAATTCTTTGTTGTCAAGTTGCTTTTCTAGTTGATCCACGTTTAGGAACATCGTGCCTGTGAAAGTCTCTAGATCTTGACAAAAAAGTGTCGTAAATGCGCGTTTGAATCCATCCTCGGTTCGACTTCCTTTTAAGTCGTTGTTTAAAAGACACTTAAGGTGTGAATGAAGTCGTTGAAAAGATACCATGCAACTTTCTTTTGATTTGTCTTGAATTAGTTGCATTTGTTGTATTTCTGAATCTGAACACGAAGATAAGGTATCTCTCTTCTCCATTTTATCGTGAATTGAAGTGAAAAAGTTGTTGGATCTTAAGTGGATGTGATGTGATTGAAGTTGTGGTTTTGTATGCAATTCACGTTCACGGGATTTTACACGTCTATGATTAAAACCGATAATGAATTAACGGGATTTTACAAAATCACTAGAAAACCGTGAATGAATAATTGATTGTGTTTAAGGTTTGTTTGTTGTGAATTGATTGTCTTTTAAGTGTGACTTATTTTGGTTAACGATTGTGAGCTAAAACTATTCGAACGGTTGAACAATTTCTTACAACAAAAGGGCTAAATTGAAATTGGAAAACTAAAATAAATAAGGACAAACGGTGCACAAACGATTCACGTTGGAGGGCTAACGGCTAAATTATAACTATTAAGGACAAACAGTGTAAGGTTGATTTAACAAAGAGGTTAAAAAAAACAAACAAAGGAGGATGGTGAATTTGAATTAAAGTTCAGGGGCTGCATGTGTCATTTTCAAATTCTTGTTAATTAAGAAATGAATTCCCTCCATTTTTTTCTTGTCACCTTCGTTTGAAGATATAAAAAACTACACCGAATATGAATTTGATCTCGCGGAGTCGTACGGTTATCGTCGGTAAAAACTAAATATACCACGTTGATCGAAATGATGTCACGAACACGATGATATAATTCTTAAGTCCCGTCGTTTAACGTCACTCGAAACTAAAAAACCGAAAATTTGTTAAAACGTGAAGATTTTTGTTCTTGTGTGTATTAGTTTGGTTCATGCTAGAAGAAACTCGTTCGGTCCAACAAAAAATGATTCGATCGGTCCTTCTTGTGATACTCGTTCGATTATCAAGTTTCACTCGTTCGGCTCTTACTTCATTCGGTTCCTTAACAAAGCAACTAGTTCGGTTCCTTAATGCCTTAACTAGAGTATACTCGATCGATCCTTGAGATTTTTCACTCGTTCGGTGGTTGAAGAATCAACTCGTTCGGTTCTATAGAAAATGAACTCGTTCGGTTCTAGTCGTGTTCCACTCGTTCGGTCTTCAAAAATTTTGCTCGTTCGGTCCAAAAGAGAATGCACTCGTTCGGTCCTTTAGATTGTTACTCGTTCGGGTCATGAAGGAAGCAACTCGTTTGATTCCAAATTATTGTGCTCGTTCGGTTCTTTCACAACGTAACTCGTTCGGCTCCAAGAGAATGCACTCGTTCGGTTGATGAAGAAACTACTAGACCGGTGATACTAGATCGGGTCTTGAATAAAAACTAGATCGGTTCCTTGTTTAATCAACTCGTTCGGTTCATCTTGATATGTGACTAGTTCGGTGGGGCAAAATATCAAACACCTTGTTGGCGTGTTTTTCTTCTCTCCGTTTCACACCGGTTTGTTTGTGTTTGGTACCACAAAATATCAAAAACGTGAAAGACCACAAGTTATCCAAAGTTAGCCAAAAGCTAATAGCCAAAGTTATCAAAAACTGTTTTGAGAATAACTATTGTTCCAAAAAGTGAAACCCCACGTTAAGAGGATAAGAGAATAAGCCTTAAAAAAATGAAACTGTTGAGAAGCCCAACATCAAACGTTATTAGGAAATTATGATTTTGAAAACAAAAAAAATACGACGAGTGTTAATAAGCTTAAAAAAAATTACCACAAACAAATCACTAAACCCACCCGAGGCGACTGATACCAATTGTCGGATCCCGATGTATACTTTCACTTCGTATTGCTAACCCCGGATCGAACCAAGAACTAGAAAAGAGATAATGTTTAGAGAGAGAAAGAAGAGAGAGAGAGATGAGAGAAAAAAAGAGAAAAGATATTTTTGAGATATTATTTAGAAAATGAGAATTGATGAGATAGATGAGATAGATATTTTTCCAAGTGAAAAATATCTATATATATACCCCTACACATTTAATGTGACGCGCGGGATATTTAACTAGGACTCGGGCTCGGGTTTTGCTTGGGATTAAACCCGAAACATATACAATATTAG